>FIZR01013891.1:0-15834 GCA_900060175.1 Ferrisia virgata | reverse complement strand
TTTTTTTTTTTTTTTTTTTTTTTTTTTTTTTTTTTTTTTTTTTTTTTTTTGAAAGGAACGCGTTCATTGAGGGGCGTACGAGAGAGAAAATTTTTACGCCGACGACAAGGACTGTGGAAAAATCATCAAACCAAAGATTTACGATTCGTAAAAATATTCGTGTCAACGATGAAACGAAATAACGACTAGGGAGGAAGGGGTATGTAAAAAAATGTACCTCACGCTAGACCGTGGATATGGAAGAAGGATACAATATTACAAATGTTATGTGGACGAGGTTGAACCTTTAAATCAAGTGGATTCTTTTAGTAAATAAATGACCAGTCTTTTCTCCCCCTTTTACCGGTGCACTTTTGGTATGGATCTATTGTTTGCGTAGATTTATATACTTATGAGTGCTCAGCATGGTCTAAACTTGAACATTTTCTAAATATACTAATAATTACCCAGAATACTTGGGTTTCATCAATATAAATTAATGTTATGAATCAAAATTTTAATTGGAATAATTGAATATGTTGACAATATACTATTAATGAGTCTAATCTTAGCGGGATAGGTCTGTTGAGTTTGAATGGAAATCAGAGAAAGGACTGAGCTCAGACGCCTGAGTGTGTGGAAATTTGACCAGTTGCATTTTCTACCTTCAGGTTGACATACCGGGAAAAAAATCAAAATGGCCAATTATGTGGGAACATGGCAAGACCTAATGAATGAACATGACTCAAAATTTTGATCACCGCATTGTTTTGGATGTTATGTTGATTGTCCTCTATTTTAGCCTGATTTTCTGCATCATATTAAGAATGAAATTAGGATATTACGTTTTATCAATTTATAGGGAATGAAAGGGGAAATATCAACAAAATCAGTTTTAAGGTTCTAGAAGGCCATTATGACATTTCTGACCTTGTCAGATTTTTTTTTCCAAAGACTAACACCATTTACTCAACTCGAAACTGACAAATGGGGATGGAGGGGTTGTTGAGGGGCTAAAAACGCAAAAATTGTTCATTTTTGTGTCAATTGATAGAAAATCCAAATTTGTATAACATATCCAAAAATAAATATCCTACGTCAATTAGAAAGGAAGATATTGGGTTTTCCTCTTTTTGAGCTTGAAAAAGGGCTGTTCTTGTCCTATCTCTCCAAAAAATTGAGCTAGAAAATTGAAATTTGGCATGTGGACTTGGTAGGAGCCAGTAATGGTTCCTAAACCAGAGAAAGAATCACATCGTGCCGAAGGATACCGCCCAATCACCCTGCTTCCAACTGCTGGTAAAGTGTTGCAGCGAGTTATAGCCACTTATGGATGAAAACTCTCCTTTACATGATCGCCAATATGGCTTTCACCGCAACCATAGTTGTGAAAAAGCAGTTAATGCAGCAGTGAACATGATTCACAGGTTTCTGAAATACTACAAACTGGTAGCAATCATCTCACTTGATATCAAAGGAGCTTTTGATAATGCCAGATGGTGTGATATCTAGGAACAAACTAAACAATAGAAAAACACCTCGTTGTCTCCTTCGCTTAATTTTGAGTTACTTCATCAAGAGAAGAATCATCCTTAAGAGTATAGAAAAATTGTTTTCTTGTGACTGGGCTTTCTCACAGTGCTACGCAGATGATACATTGCTGCTTATTGCAGCTGATTGTCCAGATCAGCTTAGGACACGCATACAAACAGCTATAGAAGTAATAATCTCATTCTTGAACAAAAGACAATTGCAACTCAACATTCAAAAGACTGATATTATTGTTGCGGACAAACGCACCAAAAATCAGAAGCGTCAAGATGAAGTAACAACATTCACCATCAATGGTGTTGACATCAACAGAAGCACCACACTGAGATACCTTGGAGTAATTCTTGATGACTCCCTCCCTACCTTTGGATGCTCGCATCAAATACATTGTTAGAAAATGCCAGAAATATATTCGTGCACTTACAGCAATCGAAAGATGACCCGTCAACAGTTGACTTTGATCTCGGATTGATTTTGAGATTTAAATCGAAATGTTGAGAAAAGTTATTTGACCTTTACTCGGGTTGATTTTATGATTTCAAGTTGAAGTGTTGAGGAAAATTGAAGTTGTTCTTAACCCTAAATTAATTAGTCACGTTCCTGAAATTTTAATGTTGGAAAAATGATAAGATTTGGGTATCGGTATGAACAAATTGTCCCACACAGCAAAAGAAAATGACCCAATGTTGCTAAAAATATAGATGAAAATTTTCCTATTAACTAGTATTAAATAAAAAAAATGGTACCAATTTACATTTAAAATATCAAAACTTACATTCTTTTGATATTTGCTCTTTGCGTGCAAAGAGTGCTAAGTATTTATTTCTATTTTTTAATTTTGTCCCCCAAAATTAAAAATTATTCGCTTAACTTGATACCGATTAAAATCGATCAAATTTGAAAAATAGGCCTAACTTAGCGGCGGATTTTACCTTCTAGAGTGAGGTTGATGTAGGTTCAAAATTCAGTTATAACCAAAATTTGGCGTAGGAGGTGCTGAGGGGCTACCATCGTAAAAAATGCTCTTTTTTTATTTAATTGATAGACAGTTCAAAGTTGTATCACGTATCCGAAAATTAACTTCAATGGTCAATTACGAGGAGAGATAAATGATGGTTTTCCCCCTTTTTTGACCTTGAAAAAGGGCCGCTCCTCCACTATCTATCCTCCAAATTGAGCTAGGAAGTTGAAATTTGGTAGGTAAACTTGGTAAGGTCTATTGATGTGCTCTTTGGTGGTTTCCAATTTTTAGCTTCATAGCACGCCTTCACAACTACTAAAATGTAGTTTTTTGGTCGTTTTTTCTTATTTTTTGACTTTGTTACTTGCAGGTTCGCATAACTCCCCTCCAAACGGAGCTAAGAAGTTGAAATTTGATATACAGATTTAGTATAGGTCTTGGATGTGCCTTTTGGAGGTTTCAGCTATTCATTGTAATGTATTCCCGTGCTCCTACCACTGTTCAGTAAAAAAAATCTGAGAACTTTCTTTTTTTTTTATTCCACGAGTGGACAATTCGAATATGGTCTGAATTCATTTTTCTTATACCGCTTGTCGCTTACTAATGGACTATCGCAGAATTAATTTGTCATCACAAAAATTATCTAATTCGGGATAGTTTTTGTGATAATTTTGGTGAATTGAAAAAACTGAAAACTCAGAAAAGTTGAACCTGTTTTACTTATATAATGCGTAAAAAATTTGTTCCCACATTTTGCAAAAAAATTGAGAAAAATTCCAAGGTCAGCTATACATCGTAGTATACGTTACAAGCAATACTCATCTCCATGATACTCACCAAGATGAATAAAATTACTCAAATGAATAATTCTGAAACATATTTTCACGTATCTGTGAAAATTTATTACATGCATAAAGTTTGTACGTTTAAAAAAAAAAAAAGAAAAGAAAAGAAAACCCTTTTACAATACGCATCAAGAATTCCGAAATACAATTCTCATTTAATGAAACACGTTTAACTTCAAAAACCCGTCGATTTTTTTACGAACGCTGCGTACTGTAAATTTTTCAGTACCAGAGAGGTATGCTTTTCGCTCGTGCGAATCCTGCTGGACCATAAAATTTAGAAATTGTTCTGGAACAATTTTTTCTTCGGTGAAACTACCGCAACTTTTGCTATTTCACAATATTCGCAATTCGGCCGACGAATAAAAATCTCTATAGCTGCGAGTACATTACAAACTAGACTATTACTCGGGGCGGATTTAAAAATTTATCGTCGGGTTTTCGATTTTATAAAAGAAATTTTCAGACTGTAAGCCGAACAGAGAAGGTATTTGCGAATACAACACAATGTACCTAGACTTACATTAGATACCTAACGTCTGCAACGAGCGCACAATTTCGTCGTGTGTTTTATCAAACAGTTTGAATAATTCAAACAATTTGCCTATGTGTGGTACCACATAAGAAGCAGATGATGGTTTCTAATACACATATACCTAGAGACGTGTACGATGGATGAGGTACGAGCAGATCTCTAAAACAGTGAAGTACACAACGTACACGCCAGTACAACAAATGTTTATACGTTTTGTGGGAATAGCGACGGTATTTTGAGAATCATAGCGTCGCTTCGCGTCTACTCTGCTAAACACCGCGCGATATAATTCGAAGAATGAGGCGTGAAGAGAACGAAGAAGTTGGGTTTAAAGTTCTCCCGAAAAGCATACAGCAACCTCAAGTCGTCATACAGACACTAAATAGCACTTACCATTAAATTATGTGCAAGTCTCAATACGAGCGAGGCAAGGTGGTGTCTGCTTTTTGACGACTTTCGTGTGGTGATGCTTTGTTCTCTCTATTGTCGCCGGCGAATACGATGAATAACGAATGTATGACGAGCGAAATCATTTAGATGGCATTTATAACGCGTGGGAAATGAATTTACGCCCTGCATAAATAGAAATTTTAACGCCACCGCGCCGCCCAACCCAACCCGAAATCGCGTATCATAAATGATTCAAACTAGGACGAAATTTCTGCCAAGAATGAATAGGTAAGATAAGCTAAGCGCGAAATTGTGTGTATGTATTACCTGTCTGTGCAGGGTGTGTTACCTAACTTATTCGTAGAAATCCTTCAAATCACACGGGAGGAACAATTTGAATTATACGTCTGCATAATCACGGGTGTAGTTTTTTTTTAGCCTGATTTACCAAAGGAAACCACGACTATTACATTTTACCTACATTGACGTTCGCCACTTTGAAACGAGACCATATAAATTGTCCGTGTCATGGTCCTTATTCGGACTGTTTTTTCGTCTACGTATTACTAACTTACAATGGAGCCGAGTCGCCTGAAATTGACAGTGCTGCCATCCTTTGATACACTCACGTGTGTAAGGCCAATACGGATGTGTTCTTAATGCCTGTAGTATTAGGATGGTTTCTTAGCAGGTCTTATCTAGCATGCGCGTAGTAGTTTCCCACTGCTTTATACGCTATCTGCAGGTAACTCACCGCATCGCTAGCTGGGTTTTTATAACCCTGAGTTCAGCAGTGGACCACAACAGGTGCTCAAACCAGTTACCAGTTCTTTGTTTCCGGTGATAGATGGCGTGCTGTCGAATTATCTCTGTTGTAACTGGTGGTGGCTCGCAATGTAAGCGTGTAATCTATGCTATAAAAATTCATTCTCGGGATAAATTACAGACGATTCAGATATCGTACCAACGTGGTTGATGTATTAAAATGTAGTTTAGGTTCTCAGAAGGTGCGGTATAATGCTCATTTTTGGCAAATTTTTCGAGATTTTGAAAAAAAGCTTCGAATATTCAATTTTAGACAAACACAGGTTTTGATTTCAGTGGAAGACGACCAAATCGTTGCTTTTCATTTAAGCAAACCAGATCCACATCAGGTCTTATAAATATAATTATTCCTGGGAACAGATTACAGCTTATTCCAACATTGTACACACATGATCAATACATAAAAACGTAGCTTATGTTCTCAGGTGGTGTGGAATGGTTTTTATTTCAATAAAAAACTTTCAAAATTTCAATTTGAATCACGCCAACGCCAAGGTCAACTGATTTTGAGAGAAACCTTGAAGCGTTTTTCTTTTCACTTAGTATGATAGCTTTATTTTGTCATACTCGCGCACATTCAAAATTTAGGCTCCAGATGAAAATTTTCAATTTTTCAATGCAATTTGCGAAATAAACTGCTGATTATCAATATCCTTTCATGCCACTAAAATATTGCGGTAAACAAAGACAAAATGAAGCAAGCTCAAAAATTCGAAATGGTATCAAAAGTTAAAATTTTGATAAATTTCATTACAAGACAAGATATATGGGCATATTCTGCAGGTCTCTTAATTTTGGCCATTGAACAACTTTTGACCAGTAGTTAAAGCATGAAGATATTACGGAATGAAAATAAAACATATTGAAGCAGGTTTTTCAGATTAGCTAAATCAAACTAAAATCATGAGGAATATCTTGACGACAGGTAATTGGTAATAATAGTGATAAACCTTAAATTTCAATTAGAAAAGATCAAAGAAGGGGAAAAATTGCTAACTGGAACATATCATCGATGATCAAATTTTCATTTTTCATTTTTATTTTTGTAAGAGAATAAGAGAAGATGGGTAGTAAATACAAATAGTAGTGGGTAACAGAGACAGGGTGACAGCCTGACAGGGCCCATAATGCCATGACCCGTGAAAATTGAAACAGGCTTGAATGGAAATAAGATGCTCCGATAAAGGTGAAAAGTGAATGGTCATGTACTTATATCCCCTCCAATAAAATATTACCTACCAATCAAACGACCAAATATAATTTCATACACAAGCCTACCTACACCATCGTAATATCGACACATTGTTGACGTTTTTCGATTAAATCGAAACAATACGAAACACTGTGATACGGCAATAAATTAATACAATTTTCGAATAACAAACCCGGCATATGTACGTAAATTATCGTTTACCAAAAAGTAAATTTTTCCCGCGTGTAGCTAGCTATGTACCTGAATAAGTAGTAATGGTAATGTAGGTAGGCGATGAAAACAAAGACAACTCCAATCACCATTGCACCATCTACATCTGCATTCATCTAAAACTCAATACGCATCAACCCAACCAAGCTCGACGACCCATATTCAAATGAGCGCGTAAACATTAAACAAGGCTCGCGATTTCGTCGCTTCGGTAGCTTTCTTTAAGTGTACTGTACGAAGACGACGAAGAAAAGCGTACGTTATTATAGCTCCAATCTATACACTACACGATACGCATCCCCTAAATACCACGAGGGTGATTTATTGGTACGTTTTACCTTACTTCACGTCGTAAGTATGAGACGTTAGACGTAAATGTACACTATGAGTAGTACTACCATTTCAGACTGCCTACAGCGTCTTAACAGCGACCGTCTAATGTCGGTGGCAGCGAGGGAACGGTGTCTAATTACTACATTGTGTATCGTAGTAAGAGAATAAGCATAGTACGTTATCTCAGCATGAACCCCTAACATAAGGTATCTTTGTAAGTCGAGACCAGGCAACAATGTAACGCGTACGACGAATTTAAATTCACAATACTCAATAGGTGAAGGAAATAGGGGAGGGAGAGAGATAGAATTGGCGCCTGTTCAAATCATTTCGTACAAATTTTTTACGTAAGTCGAGCAAACGGGTCAAAAGTGAAGTGTTTTACGAGAGGGTGGTATCTTTATGTACTTGCGAAAATGCTACTCATCTCCTAGTCAATGATCTAGATTCAAAGCGTGAGACTTCAAAAGCTGAAAAACGTAGAAAAGAACAAAGCATCAAAGAGCTTTACTTTTTTTTTGAGTTTGATTTCAGTAAAATGTTGGAGATATAAGAATTGTTCTGTGCATGGAGTAAATGAAATGAGCATTTCACAACTCCCAGAAGTCAGATCTTATGTACACATAAAATTGCATCATCCTACTTCAATTTGGATGAGGAGAAAGGAAGATATACATGGAATGAACTGAAAAAATAGGGAAAAAACAAAAAGCATAAAAATTCTAATTAACTTTAAAACTGATGTCGAAGGCCTAAGCAAAATCTATAGTTACACTTAAAAAAATTAAATATCGTTGGCCAATTCTCCATAACAAAAACCCCTCTTCACAAATATTTGGCTATATTTTCTTTTTTTATTTGTTATTTTACTTTTATTTTTCTTGGTCCGTATAATCTAAGTTTGTATCACTTAGAACTGATGATGAAAACAATAACGTTTGTCGATTGTCAAAACTTTCAATGAAATAAATTAAAAAAAAAATGTTTGTCGCATTAACTTAAATTTACCTACATTACAATGCAAACGACAAAAGCCATTTTGTTATCCAAAAAAAATAACTTTCTTGGGGCTGTGAGGGGATGCAATGTGACAAAATTTCTAAACCTTCAAAAGGCACATACTACCAGGCGTACATGATGAATTCCAACCTTTGCAATTTTTCATACAAGTCGAAAACTCATGTAAGTATTGACCATTTGCTCATACCACTTGAAATTTGAACCCACTAATATTTAGGTATGAATTTTACTGTGTTTGGATAACATTCTATATTTTTTTTGCTTCGTACTGTTTTGTTTTTTTTTTTTTTTTTTTCAACTAAAAGTTACACTGTTTTTTTGATTTGTAAATTACGCTCAGAACAGGAGCAGAACAATGACGGATACCAGTCTGAGAGTCGTGTAAATGTTGGCCATGGCAATGAAGAAACGCTGAAAATTTTGACCATTAAGATTATTGCCATGTCAGGAAGGGTTTTTTGCTCTGAATTACATTGACAAATTTGAGTTTTTTTTTTTTAATCTTTCTAATCAACAAAAGTATTTTACAAGAGGCTACCAGTTGTTGATTTAATGTAGCTTGCTACTAGGGATATAAATGGGGAACAATGCGTTGCAAAAGTGAGCTAATAATGTTGATTAAACTTTCCATTTTCATCAAATATAGCTACATCTTCTTCACATGCTTGTTTGTTTCGTATTCATGTTTCAGGTTGTTAAATTTCTTTCAAATGGATATTATAAAATGTCCTTTGGAAGATTGACGTGTCGTCGCGCTGTTCAACAATTGCAACTTCTTTTGTAAGTTTTTCCATCAATCTTACAAGCTCTTCTATAATGGATACATAATGTTATCATTCTAAAGAATTCAAAGTAACAAACAAAAGCAAGCCCGCTAAGAGAGAGTCGCATCATATGTGAAATAAAAACTGTTCAAATTTACTTTATTTCAGAAATTATTTGCGCATGGTCTTTAGAAATAAATCAACGAAAAATTAAAGATAATAAAAAAGTTGAAATAACTTCATAGCACGTTGGCGGCTAATTTAAACGTAGCTATTGGCCACGTTAGGGCCAAAATCGCGCAGAATGTAATATTTTGGTTCTGGGGGCTTAAAAAAAAAAAAAAAGCCCAGACTAGACCAAAATAAACAACTACTCTTAAAGTGGATCAATTTGGTCAAAATGTCCAATCCACCTTGACTTGATCCAAATTCTTCCGATTTATTCGAACGTGCGATCAAACAAATACAAAAGAAGGGGCATAATGTAGCAAGGTGATTATACTACTCTTAGATAAAGTGTGCACTTTGGTGACATAACTGACCCGATTTCTGTATTCGGAAAATCTGTTATTTGCGGACCAAACTTTCGCAATTGCAATCAGCGGCCATTAAAATAGCTACTTATTCCAAGGCAATGTACAATACTTTCAAACAATTGGGATCCACCCTCTTCCTTCCTACTTAAACAAACGATACCCCATAATCTACCTGCATAATTTATTCATATTTGGAATAAATAAAATTTGTACTATACTAAAAATTATTTTTGGAAGTTATTTACAAACCTGGCATATATCAAAAAGCAAGAAGAATTGAAAAAGCAATAAAAAAGCCTATAAATATTTAACGTATGTTGGTGGCCAATGAAAACAAATATGGCACAAAATATGCAAGTTACACGACCATTACCGAAGTAAGCCGATGTCTGCCGAGTCATTGCACTTGGTACAGCGGATAACTTCTGGTGAGTTTTGCAACCCTGAGTTCAGCAAAGGGCCACGCGTAGGCGTTCAAACCAGTTACAAGCATTTTGATTCTGATAATAGATGGCGTGCTCTCTAATTATCTCTGTTGTAACTGGTAGTGCTCGGAACGTAAGCGTGTAATAGTTTTTAAATGTACGCAATGCATTGCACGCATGTTTTGCCCGTAGTAGAATTCAAGCCTATGACCTCTGCTTTAGTGAGCCGTGGTTTAACCACTACGCCAGCTGGCACTTATACATTTTCTACCTAACATGAAAATTGAAGAATATACCTGTACTTTTCATGAAGGTAGTTTTTAATATAACTGAAATGTGATTGCAGCTCCTTGATTTTTTAGTTATTCAAAAAAAAAAATGGAACAAGATTTATTCTACTTTAAATGTATCATTAATTCCCATCATTACTTTTTCTGACAGAATTATTTTGATTTAACATGCATCAGTAATTTTTCAATTAAGCAAAAAATTAACATAATAAAAATTTACTCAAGTTTTAAACCTACCACCCATTCTCATACGAGGTAATTTGCTTTGATTTCAACTTCTTAGAATTAAGATTTACCTTTTTTATTCTCAAAATAGGCAACAAGTTCATAAATTAATTTTTTTATGATACTTGAATTTCAGGTTTGGCAGATCAATCACCAGAGATGAAAATGATTAAAAATTCCCAAGGAGATATTAAAATGTACTCGTACTATATTAAAGCATACAGGCTACAGTCCAAAATTTCTAATCAGCTTCATAGAATGAAAAAAGGCTTACTTCAATTGTTAGATTACATACGAGTTACTCATATTTAGGAAAAATCTCTTTAATAGAAACTCGTAGGAAAGTTTTGGAATCCTTGAATGCAAATGAGCTAGCAAGTGTTCCATTCTTGCGTAAGTGGTTTTTTTAATACTCTAATCTCATAAACTAAGAATAAGGTACCATTTCGTCGCGTCTCGTTGCTAGGTACTGTACTCCGAGAAAACAACATACCAAATAGAGCAAGTAAAAAAAAGGAAGGGAAAAAAAGAATAAAGCGCCACTAAAGACCACTGGCTAGTGAAATTTTCACGCTACGCTCCATCAGAGGGTAGCTATTCTTATTTGCGAGAGACTTTAATGGACTCTTCCGAGGACAATTTCCACCGTTTATAAACCTCGCACCAAACCGTACCTCGGTACTAAATTACATTTATAATCAATTTTACCAAAATTTATTGAAGCGCACGTAATGGAGAAGAGACGATATCGTGTAGCAAAAAATTCTGCCATGCAATTTCATTCTATTCTCCTTGCAGTGCTGCGTTTGTATTCGGAAGTATATAACATGGTAGCTTCTTCCCTGGATACTACTTTTTGTCACAATATCTATTAATAACCGAGATGAAATTCTTTGGTCATATACGACGCGACACGACCAAAGACGAGATACGATTTTCTCCTAGCTCGAGTTGAAAAAAAAAAAAAAAACAAATAAGAACGACTGGCTACAGAACGTTTTCCAATTGCAAAAACTACGCAAAGATAATTTTCCTAGTATAAATTTCTTTTTATTGTTTTCACGTATGTAGGTAGATAGGTATGCAACATAGACACACCATCGCAATGGTACATACATACCTTGGCCATCGACCGTATGGCGTATACGGTATACCAATCGTATAAGGAGCTATATTACGTGTAGAGGATAACGAGTTTTCGAAAAGTGACCATTATAAAAATAACTTAACGTCGCATCGCCTCGAATATTTTTTCAAACTTTTCATCATCCTCAATCCACCTACAATCCGGTTGGATATTTTTAGTTTGACATTTTTCACATGGTAACTAATTGCTAAGATTAATTAGAAAAAAGAAGAAAAAAAAGTGAAATTTTTTCATAAATCGATAATTAAACGCAAAGGCAATAAAATATGTTAAAAAGAATAATACGATTAACTCTTAAACGAATACAGAATTAATTTGTTTCATTTAATTAGGCTAATAGCAAAAAAATCTCGGAACTGTCGTACGATGGGAAAGTGTCTTATTGATGAAGATTCAATGAGCTAATCAAATATTGATCCAATTATTTTCTATTTGAAAACTAGAACCTACGCGAATAGAAAACCCACTCCTATTTTCTTATACAGAAAAATAAAACACGTATCCTAATTTTAGAAAATGTCATCAAATAAATGAATGAATGAAATCAGCACATTGATCGGAAAAAATCGTTGAAAGATCATACAATATTGTATACCTCCGAAAGCGAATGACGCCTATCACCGATATCGAAGACTTTTTGAACATAGATTTCGAAAAGTCGGAAACAAAATTTTCTACTTTTGAGAATATTATGATATTGGGTAAAATTAATTTGCATCTTTTATCGATTTATACTCCTATCTTTAATCATGCGTACTTATTGCTAACATTTTTTTCAACACAATATTCTTCGACAAATAAAATTATTAGGTATGCCATTTCTTAAATTAATCGATCGACCAATCAAAGAAATTTTTACTGGACTGAGGATCAAAACAGTGACCACAGTGGACCTATATTGTATGGTTACCTAACAATATAGACCCGTCTTGCAATCAAAGCCTTAAATAAATGAATGTAAAATAAAACTAAAGATATGATGATCTTTCGTCATTAAAGCTTGAAAGTCATGGAAAAATTCGCCTGGAACGGCATCGTACAGCTCAAAACACATGATAAACTTTAAAAGACTTCAATGAGCGTTAATTTCTTGCTTTTAAAAAGTAAAATTGTAAAAAAAAAAAAAAAAAAGAAAAACCATCACTTAAGCAATCATTTTATGTTTCAAAAAACTCAAAAAACTGAAAAAAAACTTCTCTATCATATACCCCCCTCCCTCACCCCCATTTAAATTAGGAGACTTATAAATTTTTATTTATTATCAATTACTTTAAAAACGAACAATTTTTGAAATTTTTGGCCTCTCAGCAAGCCATACCCCAAATTTCTACACTTTACCGAACATCAACTTGAGATCATTCCACCTCACCCCTTCCCGCCATCTAAGCCTACTTATCGAACTCCTTGATTATAATCAGCAGATAACTGATTTCGTTGGAGAACAGCTAGCACTATGTTTGATTCATCAAACCTTTCAATTCAACAAACTTATAATAATGGTTGAATGTATTGATCATATTGATGAAAGTGACGAATGATATTTTCCATACTAAACTCGTTATCAAAAGCATGGTGATAAATATGAGCTTTTTACATTTCAATTTCATTAATGAGTTTGGCTGAATGAATTGTTTTCAAATATGGTATGGTGTACAATGAGAGATGTTGAGCAATCGTAGTTTTTATTACATCAATTTTCAAAGTAAGGTCCATCTCATACCAAAATGGACAATTTTCAAGCTGTAACTGCAATAAAATGCTAAATTTTGCAAAAAAAAAAAAAAAACTACATCGAAATAATCAGAAAAACTACAAACACTGAAAATCAGATAATAATTGAAAGAGCCATCAAATCACAGTATTCTCACAAACAAAAACATCCAACATCGATCAGTCGATTTTATCAAAAATTTGAGGTGACTAAATCGATAAGTAATTTTGCTCTTTACAACTGTGCTACCAGGAAGAAAAACATTCGGTTGGAGGGGACTAATTCAACATCTGTAAGGCTTAGATTCCAGGCTTCCTGTAATCGGTCATGTTACCCCTCTTAAATTTATAACCCATATTTTGAAAAATAAATCCCTTCGTTCAAGATTGTCCTATGCTGTCGTACTGAACAGGGTTGCCAGATTAGGCAATCTGTAGCCAAATGCACTGTTTAGGAAATGGGTTGACGACAAAAAAATGATTTGCTGCTTTATCGTCAATATGGATATTATTAATTTTTTGTGCATATGTATTAGCAGTACTGATTATTGTTCAATAAATGTTACATTTTTTGTTTTACCATTTTTAATAAATTTTTTACGCAGTCTGGTATACATGTCTAAATTTTTGAACTTCCAATATTTAAAAAAATAAAAAAAATAAAATTTATATACGGAAGGGACCATCAGTGAAACAAATCAAAAAAAAAAAGAGCGCATTACAGGTAGGAAGAGTTCAATAGCAGTAGAAAGTCGAAACCCTCAAAAGGCACATCTAAGGCCCCTACTAAATATACATACGTAATTTCAAGTTCTTAGTTCAACTTGGAGGAGAGTTATGCGAGGAACAAACCCAAAAAACTCCAAAAATGAGAAAAAGCGATTAAAAAACTACTTTTTTGGGGGTGTGGGGGGGATGTAATGAGGTTGAAACGTTGTAAGGCATATGTAAGATCCCTGCTAAATATATACAGCTAATTTCAAGTTCCTATCCCGATTTGGAGGGGAGTTATGCGAGGAACAAACTCAAAAAATAGGAAAAACCGACCAAAAACCCCATATTTGAGGCTATGAGGGGATGTGATGGGGCCGAAAAGTCGAGACTTACCCCCCTCCCCCAAGGAATATGTAAGATCCCCACTAAATTTACATACCATATTAAAGCCTCCAAGCTAGAAGTAGAGTTATGCGAGGAACAAACTCAAAAAACTTAAAAAATGAAGAAACCTGACCAAAGAATCACATTTCCAGGGCTGTGAAGGAGTGCAAGGGAGCTGAAAAGTCGGGACTCCCAAAAAGGCGTTTCTAGGGCTCCTACTGAACGTACATACCAAACTTAAACTTCTTAGCTCATTATGATGGGGAGATAGCTCCTTTTTTCAAAAAGGAGAAAAAACCTCATATTCCCTTCCTAATTGGCCTAGGAGGTTGATTTTTGGATATGTTATGCAGCATTAGATTCCCTGTAGATTGGCTTGAAAAGGAACAATTTTTGTGTTTTTGAGCCTTAGCACCCCCTCCCCCCAAAATGGGGAAAAATTGAATTTTGACCCAAGGTCGTCCACACTGATATATGTCTAACCCGCCGCCAAACTGAGCCGATTGACCGAATTGGAGCGATTTTGATCGGTATCGAGCAGAGTAAATAATTTGAATGTTCGAGGAAAAAAATTAAAAAAATAAAAATAAATATCTGACATGACCAAAAGTTGTCTTAATGGTCTTCTAGGACTCCAAAACGAATTTTGTTGGTATTCCCCTACGCCATACCCAACAACTGTTCGTCAATGGACTGTAATGGCTTGGTTTTCATAAGACAATATAACATAGTAAATCAAGCTAAAAATGTGAAATTTAAAAAGTACAAATTAATAATTTTTGGTAAGGGATATGAAAAAAAAAAAAAAAAAAAATGTGGGAAATTTTTTAGGCTACTTTGGGCTACATTAGTAGGTGAAATCTGCGATTTGAGTCTGAAATTATCTGGCAATACTGCTGCTGGAACACAAGATACGTATCAAAACCTAATGCATTAGATAGACCATTACGTCAATAATAAACAACTCGTCTTCTTACTGACGTAATTACATAATATTCCCCTATGGGAAGCCAAAACTAATGCTCTCTTTACGACTGTCATAAACTTTCAAATTAAACTCATCGCGAAGAGTATAATTGTATGCTTATAATTTGCCAATTGCATTTCTTTACGTTTTTTGATATACATTATCGCCTTATTCTCCGTTACTCACATCTTATCTGCTTTTTTCCCATCTCATTTATCTATGTTCCCCGCCTCCCCGCCTATTCCCACACGTTCTTAGCCAGGTCTCTGTACCTATGTATTCATTCATTGTATTCGTTTTCATAATGTAACGTCTTTTTTCGTACGTATGTACGATCGCGTTTTCTGTACATAATTGCACTTGTAAAAATACAGTCCACTGTTTGTTTTGTTTTTAGCCATGTTTGATGGCCTTTTTTGATTTTTATTCGTCTGTTTTATTATGGTACGAGAAACGAAAGGGGGAGGAGGTTGATTAATTTTTGCGCGCAAAATCGCTTGAGAATAGTAAACACTTTTTTTTAAAATAGGAAAGGCAAAAGGTGGAAAATCTAGGAAGGCGCCAGGTCATGACGGTATTACAAACGAACAGATCAAGTATGGAGGGGAGGCTCTGGCAAAGGTTTTGGTCCCTCTCTTCAATAAAATCATGAAAAACCTCACGATCCCGAATGACTGGAAAAAATCGGATATAATTCTACTGTTTAAAAAAGATTTACGTAGTAGAATAGAAAACTATAGGCCCATCACACTGAAGTAATACAATGGCGAAAATTTTTTCAACCTTAATTACAAAAAGAATAAAAAACAT
>FIZR01013886.1:16808-55598 GCA_900060175.1 Ferrisia virgata | reverse complement strand
AATTTTTTTATCACCCAACGAAAAATGGAAGTATACGAAAGTAAAAAAAAAAAAAAAAAAAAAAATATGCGTATAATGATCGTAATCGTAATTCGTACACGTAGAATCGTATATAATCGTTAATGTCAAAGGTGAATAAACGCGAAAATGCTGCCTTGCCTGTGGTGTGCGAATTTTGTTGCTGAATGTATTTTTTTTTTTCTTTTACCCTTTCAACATCCGAAATATAATTACTAATAAGCGCCCGTCTTATTATATCGCGAATAGGTGTATCGAATCGATTGGTATGCGGGTTTAAGTAAACATAGGTTTTTAAGGTTTTTAATTATGGGGGATTGTGTTCCAGTTTTTTAATTAATAGATGAACGAACACGTACTCAAAAAAAAAAAAAAAAAAAAAAAAAAAAAAAAAAAAAACCAACGTCATAATTCAAACGCGTTGCGGTTTAATATTCAGTCTCGCGACTGTTATACATTGTTAATGTATTTATACGTGTTAGAGAAGTGAGGGCAGACGACGACGACGAACGGGTTCAAGTGTCTGTACATTACATATAGGTAAAGGTACTATATGCTGAGAGGAAACAGGTGAAATTTTTATTGCGATATTTTTTATGTAATTTTTTTGGGGTATTTTTTTTATGCGTTGGATTTTACTGGGGCGCTGAGCGACGCCGCAGTTGTTGAAAATAGGTTCGACTAGTTCGGGCTGCCATGCCACCGCACCACGCCATAGAATTATGTAATTAATCTAGAAGCTCGTTTCGAATAAAGCGAATTAACTACACGAATTATAGTATCTAGGATTATGATGGGGTAATTTTTTTTTTTTTTTGTCGCTAATGGGTAATTTTTTTTTTTTTTTTTTTTTTTTCAGCGAATATTGTAAAATATCTCCTATCTACCTATATACGTAGATAAGTTTATATAGGCGTTATTGTCTCGTATATGGGGCGTAAAAAAAAGTAATAAAGATACAGTAGCTAAGACCGGCTCGAGTGTATTGATTGCTATGGTACTCGATAGCCAAGCCTGGTAGTATTTGATTTATCGAGTATTATCATTAATAAATTTTTCGCTCGCCTAATTTACTTGTTTATTGACTTTTTTTTTTTTTTATCTACGGATCTAGTGTGTGTGTGTGTGTGTTTTTTCGTTGTTGCTGCGGTGTGGTTGGTTTTAGTGCAAATTTTATTTTTCTTAATGGAAATGTATATCAAGGTTGAGTAAGAAATTAGAAATGGGTTAACGGAAGTGGCAATATATCCTCGTCCTTTCGTACGTTTTGGTATATAAATCCTTACGAGTTGGCAAGTGTGACAAAGAAAATATTCTAATTTGTCAAAGTGTATGACTATGTAATGCAGTGAACGATATTAAAATTTAAAATAAAAAAAATAATATCACGGTGACAATTTACATACGTCATTCGACCGTTCGTCGCAGGTGTGTATATCAATAAAATTACGTCATGGTTTTTTTTTGTTTTTTTTTTTTTTCACAAAGCGTTTTGTAATGTTACATTGCATTTATTTGCAAGTATTATGGTCTTGGATTTTTGAATGTGGATGTGATGGGGATAAGGGTGCGATGAAATTTGCTAAGTGCAAACAAAATATTAACGAATTGAAAAAGCCATACAGTTAATAGAGAGGAAATTGTCGATGAGAGTTGAAATGTTCAATGATCTGTATGCAGAACTAAAGAATTAAAAAATATTTAGAAAAATGGATGTGGGAGAGGGCATTCTACAATGTAGATGAAATTATTTAATTATTATTTCAATTTTTTGTTCGTCTCTTTGTTATTTAATTATTTTCGTTCTCTGCTATATTTCATTTTTATTTTCAGTGTTACTTAATATTTAATTTTCTTCTTTTATTATTTTATTACATTTTTGTAACGTTGCAAGGTGGTATGAACACAACTGCGCTGTTAGATGAATAAATAAAAAAACCCGAATTGGTCACAATAGTTACAAAATGACCTCAAAATGAGGCGGTGAAAATTTCAGCTGTCCAACTTAATTTTTTCCTCTTGCAAAACTGACTTGAAGTTTAAAAATTTTTTCCAAAAATGGAATTATTACACATATTTATGTATAAAATTACGATTGTTGATAAATTTTCGTGATTTCCTTTTTTTAGGGGTTTTTAAAAAATGCCACTTTTTTGTTTTCTTGCAGTTTTTCTGAAAAACTACGAAAGCATTTTTTTTTTGAGGGGAATACCATTCTGAAATGGAAGTAGGGCAATGCAATGTTTCAATTTTATCTGCCATAGATGATTTTTCTGATGCTTAAAGAATGGTTTTTCGTATTTGTTCAATAATTTTTTTGTATTATTAAATTTTTTTTTAGTAAATTCTTAGTGATATGGGCCAAGTACTTTTATATTTATCCATTTTAAGTTGATTTTCATCGCTGATAGTGTTGTTGGGGGGAGGGGGGTCTCAGTAGGTATCCCAACACACAAAAATATAGTATACATGGTTCAAAAAACCTAAAAAAAAAAACAAGAAAATGAAAAATTGCTGTTGAAGATTTAATGTTGATGAATGTGTCTTTTTTGGCAAAATTTTTTACAGAGAAGCATTTTTTTAATTTTTAACAAATTTATTTTAGCACGATGAAAATTTAATTGATCATTTTTAAGTACCCCTAAAAAATCAGTTGTTGGAGGTAAAATTGAAATACAGCTTTTTAATCATTTAAAATTCATGTCCCATCTCCTGAGGGTGGGGGGGGGGGGGTTCTAAAAAAAATTTTAAATGTGAAAAGTGGAATTTTTCAAAAACCCAGAACAAAGGGGAAACGATGAAAATTTGCCATCGATAATAGTTTTGGATGGAGCCATGCGTAATAATGCCATTTTTGGAAAAGATTTTCAACAATTTTTTTTCAATCTTTCAAAATTTTTTGAACATTGGTTCAGTTGTGCAAGCTGAAAAGATTGGAGGAGAAACCTGAAGTTTTTACCGCGTCATTCTGAGTTAATTTTTTCTACTTGTAAAACTGAGTTGAAATCCAGAACTTTTTTAAATTTTTAAACTGATTTTCTATGTCGTATTGTGAATGAAAACCCTACTGTAACGGTCTATCCCCATTTGGTAGTTGAGGGAGTAGTGGGGGAGGGGGGATATCAGTAAGATCCGTTTTGGGATCTTAGAAGACCATTACGACTATTTTTGGCCATGTCTGATGTTAATTTAATTTTTTTATTTTTATTTTTTTCCCAGCAACTAAAAATCATTTGCTTAGCTCGATACCGACCAAAATTGATTAAATTTGGGAAATAAGCTCAAATTGGGAGAGAATTTGATATTGTGGAGTGGGGTTGATCTGGGGTCAAAATTCACCTATGCCCAAACTTAGGGGGAGGGGGTGCTGAGGGTTTATAATTACAAAACTTGTTTCTTTTTAAGCCAATCGATAGGCAATCCAAAGTTGTATAATATATTCAAAAATTAAGCTTCTAGGTCAATTAGTACGGGGCCTATGAGGGGTTTCCCCCCTTTTTGACTATATAAAAGTGTTTTTCCTCTCCTATCTGCTGTTCAAATTTAGCTACGATGTTGAAATCTTGTATGTAGACTTGGTAGGATCCATATATGTGCCTTTTAGGGGTTTCGACTTTTCAGATTCATTGCTCCCCTCTCCTCTCTTAACGGTATTGTTGAGTTGAGTCAATGTATAAAGTACGTAGGCGAGTACCATGTACAAATTTGCTAATTTTTTCCTCCAATACTTCTCAGCTTGCACCTGCCAAATATTTTAATGTAATTGGAAAATTATTATTTGAAAATTCTATTCCGACTGAGGCATTATTAACGTGATATTTCTACAAAGTATAATATTATTTATTTTTTCCGCCAATGATGGTGGCGGTATTTCGTCAGTGTAGCCATCTCCCGCTGATACAAATTATATATTTTTTGGCAAGATTTTGTTGTCACGGTACGTTAACGAAAATGTGTACTGTACAGTGTGTGTGTGTGTGCTTGTATATGAAGCACGAGAGGTGAAAAACCTGCAAAGTATAGATACATGTGTATATGCATATATAATAAATATATTAAATCGGCGATGAATTATATAAACGTAACGAGTGTCGAGTATACGATTTTATTAAATGACTTATATTATGGTAATTTTTGGCGAATTATATGTTGTTCAATGTAGGTAGGTTTCGTTAAACATCACGTAAACGACGATTACCTTTTTTTTTTTAATTAAGTATAATCGTCATTTATAGAGTAATTATCGTCGCCGTATATTGAGAGTTATTATTTTTTCGATGGGAATTAATCGTCGTTTAAACGTACAATATGAGTACTTAGGAAATTGTTGTGGTAGTAAATTAAGGTTTATTTTAGAAGCTCAAAATATTCGTCAAGAAATGAATTTTTTTCAATGAAAGATGCGAGTCTGCGAATCACGCGGTGTATAAAAATGTGATTTGGCTAATGAATTTAAAAATTAATTACGTGTTTAAAGAGTATATTTTTTCAGCCGTAAAATTACGTATGCTCGATTCTTCGAATAATTATACGCGTTTTAAAGAAAAATGCATTGTTCTCGTCTACATTCTATCCGTATACGATATTTGCCGAGTAATTTTAACCATTTGGCGTTTACATACAACGACACGGACGTATTCTTTCGTACTGTATGTATTTGTATAGGTTTTGTATGTGAGTATATGAGGCGGGGGGAGGTACATAAATGTATAGTACACAGTACACTGATTCCGTAGGTGTTGAAATGTTAATGCTCTTGGTTTTTGGAGATGGTGCTTGTTATTATTATTTTTTTTTTTTTTGCCGTTCCCTAGTCGTATATGTGTACTGTGGTAACAACGGTAAGAATAATTATTTATGGCTAGACGAATGCCTCTGCGTATACATGATATTGAAAATTTGCGTTTTTTTTTGCTTTGAGCGAATTGAATTTATAGTAGTTCGCGGATGTTAGCGTATTAGATGCGAAGAAATGAGAATGAAATCGACGCGACGCGAAGACGATAGTTTAATAAACTTACCAGATTCTTAGACAGAGGGAGAGAGAAGAGCAAAGAATCTTGTTGCGATGATGGTGATTCGTCATTTATACGCCATTTGCGTTTGTTTTATACACAGCTTAGCGTAGGTATACTTCAGGTTTATTTTCTACGTTGATAATTTTCTACTGACAAGGTGTTGAAGTGTTTTTATTGTTTTGAAATGTGTGTGTGTGTGTGTGGTATTTCGCGTTTTTTATGTCTGGAAAAATTGGTTAAAAATTGAATTTTTGGATACTGCATAGAGCTTTGCAGTCATGATGAAATTTCATCGTGTATATAAGGAAGAAGTTTGGTTCCGCTATTTCTGTCCCCCCCCCCTCCCATTAGAAATTTCTTCAACGATAAAAAACCATAGATTTTTTTCTATATCAGTTTTAGAAAATTTTCACAATGAAACAAGTCGTGGTGCAATTGAACAGCTCAGAAGCTGGACGAGGATTTGAGTACAGAGTTTGGAGCGAAAAGAAATCAATATCATTTTTGCATATTTTATATAGTTAGGTTCCTTGGAAGAAATTCCATTTCTATGGCTTCCCAAATTAGAATTATGTAAAAAATAATTTTATCTGGGTTCCCGTCCTTCTCCCCTTCCCCACCACACTATTTCGTAAAATGGTTCGTTTTTTCATCACGGGTTCGCTAACGTTGCTGGATTTTGGTTAAAAGTTGTGAAATCGTGTTTTTATCTCTATGTCAAAAATTACATTTCTCCATTTTCCTCGAAAACGGTGCGTTTTGGAAAAAATTAATACTGAAGCAAAATTATAGTGAATAAAATTTACAATCGATAATGTATCCTCAAATTTTTTCTAGAGTTAACGGTTCGCAATATAATCGAGATTTTTGTGTTTTTGGGGTCGATAAGAATTTTGTGATCCAACCGATTGGTATTTTGAAGAATTTGTTTATCTTCATTTTTTTTCCTTTTTTGGAAATGACTCTACTTTGGGAAGCTATAAAACCTCTTTAAGTAACCAAGTGGGTGAAAATTTAAAATTTTGAACGGTGGTATTTCAACTTAAAATTGTCCTGGATGATCCTAGAAGTATGTAATAGAGGTCTATATACCGGCTCTACGACTTTTAGCTTCTGAGCATGACGAGCAATTTCATGCTCGTGTTTCTTTCGAATGGGATCTCTCCTGCGTTCAACATGAAGACAAAAAAATGTCCTAAATTTTATTTAGAATATTTTTTGTTATTATAAATTTTGGTGTAGGTCACATCGTTTTGCACTTATATAAGAGAAAATGTTGGTTTTGGCGAAGTTTATCGATCAAAATGGCCGTCATTTTGTAAGTCCCCCCTTGCAGCCCTGAAACGTAGTTGTTTTTCTTATTTTTTGAATTTGTTCCTCCCTTAACTCCCTTATAAATTGAGCTAAAATAGAGCTGGGAAGTTGCAATTAGGTATGTAGATTTAGTATAGAGGTCATAGATATGCTTGTTTGAGCCTCATTGTACCCCCTCGCAATCCCGAAAATGCTGTTTTTTTGTCGTTTTTTTTTTGAGTTTTTTTCTCCCTTAACTCCCTTTCAAATTGAGCTGGTATTTGAAATTTGATAGGTAGATTTGGTATAGGGTCTAGATGTGCCTTTTATCGGTTTCAGCCATTTACTCCAATATCTACCTGGACCCCTACCTCTGTTCAAGAAAATCAGGTTCAAAAAGCATCGTTTTTTGAGGCAGCCGCTTGAAAATATTTTCTGCTCCCCCCCCCCCTTTTCATAAAATTGTTCCGGAGGATCGGTGAGTGGGAATACAGACATCTTCCAAAGTATCAAAAGATATTGAACTTGGTTACGTCACGATTGAGACACCAGACTTTAACCGAATTTCCTCACTTTTGATGGAATATAATTTCTAGGGAAATTTTTTTCTTGTTTTTGAATTTTTTTCTTATTGCTTCCTATAAGGAATATCCAACTTATCTTTTGGAGAATCAAAAAATTTCCTTTCATTAGATGCAAACATGATCGGACATATTTTGGCAAATTTTTGGGAATGTTTTGCCTTTATTTGGCTTTTCAAGGAAATATTTTCGTTCATAGCAGAAAACATTGGTAAATCACAAACGTCAGTTGCTCAAAGAAATGTCCATTTTGTGATAAGTTTTTGTTCATTTTAATTTTTTACTCATATGATATGAAATTACTTTTCAGACGTGTCTTTCGAATAAATAAAAGTCGTTCAATAATTCTTCGGTATTTTGGTAGTCATCTTGCGTTGGGGAATATTCTGGCATATTTTCGCAGTTTTTAGAGCACAAAAAAATTTTCCCATCAGTGTACGGTTTCTCATCGTGTTTCATTTTATTTTTACTCGAGTCAGTGGCGTAAATACCGAATAGGGGGGATGTTAAGGTTTAACACCCCCTCCCCCCTCTTGCCACATAGCGATTTTTTCGATTAAAAATGGATTTTTACACGCGAAAAAACAGTAAAATCCAGCAGTTGAAACTTACGAATATGTCAAAATACCGAATCTTGGACCTTTGACCTTCATAATTTTGTAAAATTTTCGCCCCTATTTGTAACTTTTTGGTGACAAATTTCAGCAAATCCCCCCCCCCCAATTGATAATTCGTCAAATGTATTGCTCGCGTGCGTTTCGATGTTCTTCCATGTTTCTAAGTCCGGATCTATATACGATTCGACAGCTCGCTTAAAAATACTATACATATAATTATGTAGAAACGAAATGATAAGGCTAAATCAGTTCGAAATGTATTTAGAAAAAAGTACGTTTATACGTATTGAAATAAAAATGAGAAAAGGTTAACATATCGTTGATGAAGATGAAAATTGAGAAGTATTATATATTTATATACGATATTTTTTCGTAGTTCTGTTCGGTTATTGTTAGTATGTACTAAGTACATGTGTATATTAGTATATAATATAGCAAGTACCACACATCGGACATAGATGGAATCTCAGCAAGGTTAACCGGTAAAGAGAGAGATTAGTCGCCAGGTAAACTGGTTGTGTATTGCGTATAGAAGGATATAGTAGCTCAGACTACCCACTCTCGATAAAGTTTAATTTCCATTTGTCGTACATTCTGAACTCTTGACAGATTTGTCCACTATATGAGTACGTACGTCGTGGTCGTCGTACAGTGCATCCGAGTACCTCTCTCTATATACCTGTAGTATATACAGAACGAACAAGTTTCATTATCAGATGTAGTCCTAATAATGCGTAATGTATTCTACCCCCTTATTGGCTACACGAGAGAGCCCCGGCACGGTGACAAGATATAGTACACATGGTACATGTACCTACATAATTTCCTTATAAATGCTTACTTACTCTTCAACTGGTACTGCTCGTATATACCTCCACCTTGAGATGTGGAGTTTGTTTCATTTAGTTCTGGTTGTGTGTGTGTGTGTGTGTGTGTGCCATGTGTGATAGATAAAAGAAGACTGCGAGAGGTGGAAAACAAATGTCAGAGAGAGTTGACCTTTATATATGAGAAACCCTACTGGATGTTGAGATGCGATCGCGACCACTTGGCACTGATCAGATTGAGAATGTTGACAAGATATGTACGAGACGTAACGGTGAGGAGGCTTGATCGGAACGATATCGTGCTACCTGTGCGCCTATCATGTAGATACATAAGTATGTTTTTTAACTGGTATGTAGATATACATTGTACGATGTACATAGGTACTACAGGTACAGGTAGAGGTATGTAGATAGGTAGGTAGTGGGTACGAGTAATCGGTAAATATTATTTCGAATTTATCGTATATTTTGAAAGGTAAACACGATGAAAAACATTTATCACATGCTAAAAGTACTGTGTATTTACTAGTTGAACGAGTGCGCGTTGTACGTACGTTACGTACACATACATAGATATAAAATATATGTATATGTATGTGTAATGTATGTACCGATGATGGTTGATAGAATATTACTCAGGTTACATACATACATACATACGTAGTTACTACAATATTAAATGTAGGTATGTGTTACTTTTTTTTTACCATTTACAAGACTCGCATAGAGGTATATGTGGTGTGTGTGTGTGTGTGTGTGACGGTGTTGAAAAACCCGTCGATAAGGATATATAGATTTGTTTTATCGATGAAACTGCTTTGCTATGTAATATAGTCGGGTCGATCTTCTTTTTACGTTCGAGTACATCATTCAAGCTGTCATTTGCGTCATTATGTAAAAGAAACGTTGGAATATTAATTTATAACGAAATACCTACTATAACAGTTGATAAATTTATCAGTTTTAGATTTCTCTTGTATATTGTAGGTTGCTTACATAGGCAGATATATTGTCGTCAGAATGTGTGTGTGTGTATGTGTGTGTTTTTTTCTCGATAATTTGTCGTATTTTTCCATTGGTATCTGCATCAGACCTCTTCCCTCCTTCTGCTGTATAATCAACGAAAAAAGACCCATATAGGTGTGTTGGTATTCGCTTATATGTATGTAAAATAGTCTTGATAGCTCGACAAGTATACTCGAATTGTTTCGTTCTGGTATCTTCTGTTTTTTTTTCCATCATTATCATCAAGATTATTATTTTAAATTTGAAATATAATTAGAAGTTTTAACGATGATCGCACTGGGTGAGTGGTACATATAAATATTATGTATATAATGTATATACGTTTACATCGTATTTAAAAAAACTAAAACTAACTCGCGAGTGGTACAACTCGTCGTGGTATAGTCGAAATGTATACTTATTATATAAGAAGAGAAGAGTCGTTGAGATTTTTAGTGTCTTTTTATGCCCCGTTTTATCACTTTGATAGGCTCTTATCCGAATTGATTGCGCGCCATAAATGACATTGAAATGGCTTCTTAATTCCGCCAGTAATAAAACCGCGTCGTCCGTCGCGTCGTTGTTGTATTTCGTGCGAACTAAAGTTTTTAACAAGTTTCTGGTTCCTTTATTTTTCTCTTTGCCCTTTTTTTTTCTGGTCTCTTTTTTTTTTTGGTGTATGTGTGAGAGAGATGAACGTTATTTCGGTGGCTATGGCGTTTAAATTCAATATTTCTCGGGATGTTATTATTTTTTCTTTTCAAATGTGTCACTTTATTACTTGTAATTGGTGGTGGTAGGTTTTTTTCTTTCCTCTTATCCTAATCAGTTTTATGAAGACGTTTTTTTTTTTTTTTTCGTTCCTCTTAGTGGGTTTGGTAGGCGTGTATTATTATATGGTGTGATACTATTTTATGAGCTGGTGACCCTTTTTTTTTTTATTTGTTATTTTTCTTTTGAGAAGTGGTTTTTTATCGTCTGTATATATATGTGTATTTTTTTTCCTTCGGTGTAATGTTCAAGATGGGTATTTTTTTTTGCTACGATGATGGTGAAAATTAGGTTAATTTATAGATATCTTGTTGGCGTATTTTTTATGATGCTGGTTTTCTGAAAAAAAGGACGAAGAGGGGGGGGGTATTTTGAAAATTAGACTGTGTTTATCTATCGACCATAACCATCCTCAGCATCTATTGAATTTATATGATGGACAGTTTTTTAAAATTGGAAATTTCAATATTGAAGAAAATCCACGATCTAAAGTTCAAATGAGTCAATTACTCAAGAGTCAAATTGTTGACTTTCTGGTCAAGTTTTCAAGAGGAAAAAATGAATTACTGGACCTTGTATCAACTAATATCTTGATTCAATAGCAGATTTACATTGTTGAAGTTCAGGGTCCAAATTGGGATAAATCTAAATTTTGAAGAAATAAAGTATAGAGGGGGAGGAGGTTAAGAATTGAAATTATATGATGCCAATGTATAGGAAATCGAGAAATTTACAATGTGCAATTATGTATGAAAATAAAGCCCCCTGAAAACGTTGAAGTAATTAGGGCCCTTGTAAATACGACTTATTGTACCTTTTTTGACATTTGTTCTACTTAACATGTCGTATACTGATCAACCTAGCAAACCGAAATTGGATACATGTGTAAAAGAGATTCCCAGGATGTATCCTGTGAAGAGGGCTTTCGACTTTTCAAACCCAAACTATTCCTTTACCCCTTTGCAGGTACAAAAAAAAACATTTTTTCGTTTTGTTTTTTTTTTGTTACTTTTGCTTACCGATGCAAACACACCAATGAAGGTGAAAGGCTGAAATCTATGAATGAGATGCCGAGAGGGTGTGCCTTGGAGGGAGGAGGGTTTCCAGTTTTCAATCGTAAACTATATTTTCACAGGTACAAAAACGTTTTTTTCAATATTTCTGAACTTTTGCTCCTCATCTGTACATGTCATCCCAATTGATGTGGATTGTAGAAAGTTAATATTTGTATGTAGATGGAGGAGTTACCCAAAATGTCGGCGAAGGAGATTTGCATTTCTCATCCCCAAGTATTCCTCCGGTACCATCAAAATTATCAATCCGATCCGAACCTCCATGTTTAAAAATCTTTGTGATTAAACAAGAACTTTGACCGAAAAAAATCTGACTGCAAAAGTTTTGCAAAGTCGTTTTTTTTTTTTACTTTTCTACACAATGTTGTAATGTTAATGTAAACCAGGCTGTTACGGATTGTCGAGCATCGATAAACCGTTGATTTGGGGGGGGGGGGGGGGGGGGGGGATCAACGAAATCCGTTTTTGAGTCCTAAAAGACCACTATCATCATTTTTGTCCATATCACATATTTATTTTTAATGTTTTTATTATTATATTTTTTTGCCCCGAAACTAAAATGGTTAAAATTCAGTTGTACCCAAATTTTCAGGGTAGGGGGTGCCGAGGGGCTAAAATCGTAAAAATTGTTTCTTGTTGAGGCAATCCATAGGGAATCTAAAGTTGTATAACATATTGAAAATTCACCCACCTAAGTCAACTAGGAGGGGGATATATAAGGGAGTTTCTGCATTTTGGCTTTGAAAAAACCCCTCCAAATTGAGCTAGGAAGTTGAAATTTAGTTTGTAGACTAAGTAATTGCTGCAAATGTGTTTTTTGAGGGCTTCAACTTTTCGAACCCATTGAGCTCCCTTACAGCCTAGAACTGTGACATGAGCGGGAGGATCTTATATTTTTGAGTTTGTTCTTAGCCTAACTCGCCTCCAAATTCAGCCAGGTAGTTGAAATTTGGTATGTAAATTTAGCAAGGGTCCTAGGTGTGCCTTGTTGAGTTTTCAACTTTTCAGTCTGGCTACACCCTCTCACTTGATTTTTTTTCGACACTAAATATAATTTACTCAATTTGATACCAACCAAAGTCGATCGAATTCTGGCAGTGGGCGGAAATTAGCGGAAGATTTTATATGGGAAAGGGAGGGGGGAGACAACTATGCTCAAATTTTGGGGGATGGAGGTGCTAAATAGTTAAAATTGTAAGAATTATTCATTTTCGAACCAGTTCATAGGAAATTGAAGTCGTAAAACATATCAAAAAATTAGGCTCCTGCGTCAATAAGGAGGGGTGAAGTGAAGGTTTTCCACGTTTTTGACCATGAAAAAAGGTTGTTCCGCCCATTTTTCTCCTGCTAATTAAGGTAGTGAGTTCAGATTCAGCGTGTGCTTGTAGTAGTGACCCTAGGAGTACCTTTGGCGATTTCGACTTTTTAACTCCATCGCACCCTCTCAGTCCCAAAAACAATTTTTTGGTTGGTTTTTCTTGTTTTTCAAGTTCGTAGCGCGCATATTTCCCCTCCAAATTAAGCTAGGTGCTAGAAATTTGGCAGGTAGATTTAACAGGGATTCTGGGTATGCTTTTCGAAGGTTTCAACTTTTTATTCCCATCGCACTCCTTCGCAGCACCAAAAAAAATAGCTTTTTGTTCGGATTTTCTCATTTTACGAGTTTGTGGAACACGTATCTTCTCTCCAAATTGAGCTAGGGGGGGTTGAAATTTGGTATGTAGATTTAGTAAGGGTGCTCGATGCGTTTTTTTAAGGATTTCCGCTATTCACTCGAGTGTATAGCTTTACCTATGTACTCGAACCACTGTCCAAGAAAAAACATCGTAGAACATTCTTTTTTTCTAACCTCTTGAATGGATAATTCGAATATCTCCGTTGGCAATGCATCGGGACATTTTTTCAGTTTAATTCGAATCTAGTTTTAAAGTTTCGTCATCGTTTGTGAAACATACATAAAATAGGCTAAAATGTAATTTTTCGATTTTTGACCACTAAACCACTCTGCAGGTGTTGTGAAAGTACTTTGCCGTGTTGAGCATTATTTTTTTGTCAATTTCAAGCTTTTCGTGCTGAATTCATTCTCCCCCTCTCCCCTGCCCCTAGCCTTCATCGAATATCAAAATTAATTAATCTGGTGATGGTTTTGTCGAAAGTGCAATTTATTTTTCGATACTTCATTACGTTCAAGTATTTATTACTATATATTTTTTTTCAGACGTTTTACTCCCTTTCAAATTAAACTAACATTGGTAACTTACAAGGATAAAAATGTGTAATGAATACGCGCGCGTACATTGAACAACAAGTACGCTCAGCTCGACGACCATGTACTACCGTAGATATGGGGGAAAATAGAACAAAAAAAAAAAATTAGTAAACCTTACATACATTAAAATATATGTACGTATATCTACCTGGTACCTATACCGTATTTATCATCGGTTCTATCGTAATTTTTGAAACGACGCTATCATTAAATCGGCCCAAAAAGAGAACTAATTTCTCAGGTCGTGCGCGTCGCTGTAAAACGAGTAACGATAATTTAGAATTTTCGCGTTCTTTGTTCGACGTGTTTTAGAATATTTTACGAGCTTTTGCAAACATTATTTTTGTTGATAACATTGCAGACAGTTAAGCTTCTGCGTCAAAGATAAATATTTGTCTTTCGCTATTACCATATTATGTTCGCAGCGTGGTTCGAAATTTTCACGTAATATTCGATTAATATTTACACGATGAATGAAAACTGGCGCAGGTCTGTACTATGAATACTCACTCGTTCGTGTATCGGATCGTCGTCGTACGCCTCTGTGGTATTTTACATGCTGCAGGTAAAGAGGTACACGTCTACGTGCAGTACTCGTAGATCTATCTATCTACCTTCATGGTACAGCTACCTGTCTGAAATACGACCTTAATATATTTTTCAACTCGGATCGTACGAGGGACGACGCGAATACGATGCATACGCGAGTATAAATATTGCGAATATCGATCGCGTGAAAAATTTCCCAAAAGATGTATCTTTTTTTTTTCGACTCGTCTGACGCAGCTAGCTCTAGCTATCGGTTGAGGTACTGGGTACCTTACCTAGCTACGCTGCATGACGAATTTCAAACATGCAGCGCTATACAATAGACGTGGAAAAATAGTAATATCAGGTAGAGGGGGGGGGGGCAGGGGAATAATAGGCGAAAAAAAAAAAGGAGATACGTACCATGGTAAAAGAAGTTACTCGCTTCGTGTATACTGTATCGAAAAAGTAAAAAAAAAAAAAAAAAAAAAAGTAGCAGGAAAAAAAACTGACATTATTACGCTGACATGTTATCAAAATGTACCTCTCTACCTGGTACCTAGAGCTAGCTATACCTTCGAGTACAGTACATACCTGACATTATATGCTGGTACTTTGTATTATAGGCGAATATAACTGCTACCTACCTACCTACCTACCTACCTAGGCTACAGGAGTAAAGCATCTGTATTGTTATGCGAATTGATAAGAGAGATGGTTCGACCATAGCGGGGCCACTACAGTATCCGTACCGTTGGTCGGTGAGTAGCTCTGTGTGTGTAAGAAGAATACGTGTACGAGAAAGAAAAAAAAAAATCAGGAAAAAAAAATTATAATTTGAAACGCTTGTCTAGAAAAATTTGTCGCTCGAAGTTGTTTGGTGTGCTGGTGGTCGACGAGACGACGTACGATTCGTTATCGATGTGCGTTCGAGCGTGTAATTCGTCCTCATAAATCGAACGAACCGGATAGGATTATTTTGCCGAATTGTTGATAACAAACAAGAGAGTTTTTGAAAACCCGACAATTATGGTCGCGTTTGAACGTTAAATATAGCCGATTTAACGAGCGATTTGTTCGTCGTTTATGACTTCTCACTGGCGTATGGTTCAGTTTTTCTTTTTCCCCCTTACTCGAATATTATGCGTTTGTACGTAGGCAGTAGGCAGTAGACAGTAAGGTAGTCTAGGTACAAGCAATAATGGTGCACTGCATCGAGTACATAAAACCTACCATACAATGATAGGTTTTTATTATTACGAGACTTTGGTGGCTTTCACGTCCTCGCCTTCTGCCTGATTGCTTGGCTCTGCTCTGCGTCTCTGCTCCTACCATCGACAACGTTGTCGTGTGCTGTTTTGTCGGGGTCTTATTATACATGTATTGGCGGTTTTTTTTTTTTACTCGGTGTTATTTTTCTACACACACACAGACGTAGACGTGTATTCTCTCGTGGTCCGTGGTCTGCTTCCGAATCAAGCGGTACGCTAGGTCATTCATTGATTGATCAGCGATTAGAAACAAGTGAAGTGTGTGGTTATCAGATTAAAAAAAGCGGTATAATGATTGTAATCGAAGATGGGTACGCGCCAAGTACTCTGCTTGTATTTTTCACATGAGAGATTCTTCAACGCTGCGGTATTAATAGGCGATAAATAAATAGTGGCTCGATTTTTTTACGACACGTGCGTCTGTCCGTCCGTGTGTAAGGTTTTTTTTTTCTCTCGGGTCGAATTTTTTTCTTTATTTTTTTTATCCCGGAAAATATCGTCCGAATATCGATTCGTAACAGAAGACGAAGGAAAAAGCAAGGAAATAAAGGTGTAATGTACCAGGTTTTGCGATCTCAGAAACCCATTTATGCCATCTGCACTCCTGCTTGATTTACATATAAAGTATCCAAATATATATGTTTTAACGAAAGTATATTCGTATCAATTTTTGGTCAGTTTTTTGCCGAGCGATTGGGTATCGATGTGGTGGTGTGTAGATTGCGTATTGTAGACTTAAAAATTTTAACAATTTTCTTGTTTTCAAACGTACTAATTACTATGAATTTTGAAACAATTTTCCATCATTTGAAAAAATAAGGTCTATAAGGTCTTATATTCACAGCTGTACAAGTGATTTTGCGGGGGGGGGGGGGGCTAGAAGCAATTGAGTCCACGTGAAACCAGTTCCAAAATTTCGAGAAATAATAAGACTAAAAGTCGCAAGAAAGTTTTATTAATGCATTTTTAACCTCTTAATTATAATTTTATTGTTTTTTCTCGTTCTAAATATTAATTTTTATGCTGGAAAAATAGTTCTAGGCTACAGGCAAAAGGAATAAGGTCTAAACTCATCATAAGCTCGAGTGTTTATCATAAAATGGGTGTTTAGAATTTTCAAGGAGTACGAGCTGGTTGTGTAATGAATATCATTCAGCTGAATAATGGAAAAAAAAGTCCTTAAAATGACAATGAATAGTGGTCGAGCGAAACAAATATGGAAAATTTTGATGCAGGTTTTATGATAGATATTTCTGTGTTGATTCAGACTATTTTTTTGGAAATTGGACCATCCTTTTGGAGCTAGTCATAATGGATAATCTGTGTGAAGCGGTGCTTTTGAATGAACCCTGCATACCAGAGCTTATATATACATGCTGGTGGAAAAAACAGGACACCCCCCTCCTCTACCTCCTCACCCCAATACAATTAGATTCGTGTAATTTAGGAGGAATTGATTGAAAATGTGAAAAACGGTTCAGTTTGGGCTTTCAAAAGCTCCCTATTTGCTGCTCTTAAGAGGGAAAAAGCTTATGAGGGCCGATTTCGTACATTAAATCTGAAAGAAGTTACGAATTTCTGAAAAATTCAGAAATTTAAAGGTAATAAAATTTCTAAAATTCTCAAAAAAAAAATCAAAAATTGAGTCGATATGAGAATTGAAGCATCCTACAAATAGTAGTGACCAAGATGAACAAAAAAGGTTGTATGGACCAGATTCATATATTGCATTTGAAATGAGATTTAAAGTACTGAGAAACATTAAAATTTAAAAATGACAAAAATTCAAAAATTAGGTCAATGTAGGAATCAAGAACTTGGCGAAGCTAACTTCTGTGAGGGGAGGGGGGGTGAAAAATTTACCAACTGAAATCTATAATTTTTACCAAATTTTCAAACTCTTTTTGTCAAGTGAAATTGATGGTTTTTCTATGGTGTAAAAAGCACCGTTTTTGGGGCCTAAGTTCACAAAATCGAGAAATTTTTAAAAAATTGGTATTTTACCTTAAAATTGTGTTTTTATAGTTTGAAATTCATGTTGTTAAATTGGTAAAGTTGGTATAATTTTTCTCTGTTTTTCTCGACCAATTTTTCACAATTTGCAAGTTTTTTATCAACTTTCTCAGCTGATGGGGGGGGGGGGTGACGACACCCCCCACCCCCGTAAGCGACGTCCTTGGAAAAAATTGAAGCATTCTAAAAATAGTACGGACCACAACGTACAAAAAGGATTGTATAAACCAATTTCGTACATTTCATTTGTAAGAAGATACGAATTTTTGAAAAATTTAGAAATTTGAAGGTAACAGAATTATAAAAATTCTCAAATAATAGAATTTTGTCATTTTAAAATTTCTAAATTATTCAGTAATTCGTATATTTTTTTAAATGCTATGTACAAAATTGACCTTTATAAGCTTTTTTGTTCGTTTTGGTCATTTCTACCTTTTTAGTAAGCGTAAATTTTTATATCAGTTAAATATTTGTTTTTTTACGAATTTCTGAAATTTTTTAATTTGACTACATTGTAAATCCAAAATCGGATATTGTCTGGCAACTGGTGTAAAATATTGCATTACCTACTGGTCTACAAGTATTAAATAGGCAATATTCCAAACCAATCTGTTCACTGCATTTGTGACCAGACCTTTGTTAGCCTAATTTATTGTTTTTATATCTCTCGTAAATTTTTTACTTCGTGCCCTTGAAAATGAAAAAATTAAACACACTTGATGACAGAATACATCTCGCAAGGTAATGGTATATTCGAGGCAGTGTTCACATTACTCTGCGATGATATTAATGAATAGGCATTGGCTGACTAACCTACAATTAATTGAACCTATGTAAAGGTACAAGATTAATGAACGAAAAATGCAGTAAAAATGAAACGAAAAATTTCCAAAATCATTTTAGCATTGAAGTTTTATTTGAAATTATTAGAAATGTTTTGTTTTAGGCATTTTTCAGGTGCAGGCCTACCAAATATACTAATTTTTAACACTCGAATGTGAAATATTTCGGTAACGACAAACGTATGTATCTTATTACTGTCTGCATTCGAGAGAAAATTCAACTACATTGTTTTTCCCCCCTTTGGAACTTATATGTATCTCGAAATCAAAACCCTAATTTTGATCCTTTTTTTTTTTTTTTTTTTGCCAATGTTGGGACAGAAAGCGATGCAATGTATAATATGAAATACGATTATGTAGTTTTGGCTTTTACCAGTACACACGCGGCAGCATTGTGGTTGCCGCTTGAGTGACAGCATTTTGTGGCCGAGATAATAATCCAGGTACCTGGGGTGGAGCACTGCCATGTATATGTGGTGGTCTTTGTTATATAGCATATAATTTCTTGCGGTACACGAACGCGTTATTGAAACGGCAGATAGTGTTTTGATAGTGTTTCGCATGTGTACGTGTATGTAGGTAGGTACTATGGTTTTAAGTTTTGAAAAATATGAGCGAGTTAGTCAAGCCCTCGAATGAAAAGGATGGCAGGTTTCGCAGTGGCGAATTGAAGTGTTGATGTTGGCCGGGTTCGGTGGTGGTTTATAGGAATTTCAAGAATTTTCACGTTTTAACCGAACCATCTACAAAAGGTTGAAAAGGTTAACCAAGCGGTGTACATATCGCGTATGTAGATGTAGATGTATTTTTATAACATACGTACCAGGATATGTGTGTTTATGGTATTATGATTTTGCTTACTTTTTGTGTGTGTGTGTGTGTGTATGTGTTTTATTTCTACGATGATGCGTGTACACGTAGACGTATATGTGACGAATGACAAATACCGTTTCGTTGTCGTTGATACCTGAAGAACAGCTGACGATGCGAGGGTTCGAGTTGACTGGTGATTAAGCTACGAAGAGATCTTACCGTATTAGTGGTGTTTACTCGTACATATGTGTGAATAGTTCAATAAGGAGATATTCAACGGAGCTGGCGGGAGGTGATATTGTCCTATATGGAGTTTTATCTTCTTATCATAGTCATGGATAATGTAAAGACTGCGTGCTGGAGGAACAATTATCGTAACCTGCCATAATTGACATAGGCCTAAAAAATCACGTCATTACAGCAACGTGGCATACCACTCATTTCTTGTGACCCCCTCCCCCTTTTTACTTCACGACTAGACATGAAAAATACTAGCGACTTAAATTTTGATCAGATGAGAAATTTCAAAATTCCAATAAAATGACCATTATAATTAGTGGACCTTGTAGGAAAAATACTTTCCAACAAAACTTGTCATATGGAAATTTTGCCTATCTCAATAATTGAAGGGGCCAAACTCGTTTGGGTTTTAGCAGTTCCTTCAAAAAATCAAGATAGGCAAAATTTCTATATAACAAAATTTATTCCAAAAATGTTTTACTACAAGGTCCACTACTGAAATCCGCCATTTATAAAAATTTTTCCCGCCAAATTTTTCACTTGAAAATTTTTTTTTAATTTTCCACAAATCGCGAATCTCATAGTAAAACATTTGTAAAACAAATTTTGTTGTGTAGAAGTTTTGCCTATCTTGAGTTTTTGAAGGGGCTATTTAATTTCGAACGAGCTCTGTTCCTTCAATTATCGAGGTAGGCAAAATCTCCATATGAAAAGTTTTACTAGAAAAAATTTTCCCACAAGATCCACTGAGTACATTGATCGTTTGATTGGAATTTTGGAATTGCTCGCATGAGAAAATTTTACCCTCTAGTATGACGAGGGGGGAGGGAGGTGTGGGGGGCTCACAAAAAGTGATTAGTAGCGTGATATAATATGCTACATTTCTGTGGCAGGGTATCGGATTATATTCTGAAATGTTGAACAATTGTAATAATTCAGTCGTTCTTTTTTCGTCAACGAAACATTTAGAATTGATGATTTTTATCCGTATTTTTTGTCATTTTAAATCCAAACAGTAACGAAGATTTTTTTTGCACAATTTTCAATTACTCGGGCACTGGAGAATATTGCGAAAATTGTACGAAAACCACGACAAAAACATGTAAGAACATTGAGAAACCATTGTTTCTCGAGGAAGTTATGTAGTGCACGTATACTTTGGCCCTAGCTAGGTATAAGGTACTGGAGTGATATAATATGAAGTGAAGATAGAACGGTGTAGGTAAGACGCAGGCAGGCAGGCAAAAGGGGAGGGGGGTCTACAACGGAATAAGTTTTTCATTTCTTTAGCTTTTGCCATAAAAGTTGAGCTCGTGTTGTCGGGCAAATTTAGCGAATTGTTGGTGGAATAGTTTTGCGAAGGGTATAAAAGATTGGTGAGCGACGACGAGTACAAAGAAAAAGCGCTGAAATTTCTTTCGTTTTCTCGACGTCGTGTCGTGTCGCGTCGTAGATAGGTACCTACTTATATGTCCCTACCTATTTGACGTAAGCGAGAGTTTGAAGTTATGTACGAGTATGGTAAGAGCTGGGTAGGTAAGGTACAGAGTAAAAATAGAACGTTGTTCGAAAAGTGTACAATTTGGTACAACGTTGTTGTCGTGAATTTCGAGGAAGGAATAGCAAAAGCTGACTTTTGAAAGTAAACCTTGTATTTTTCTACGAGATAAAAATTTGTTTATTTTTTCACTCAAGGTATCGCTAAAGATGGTAATTTTTTCTGGTTTAATTTTCAACCAAGAGCAACGTAATTTCATTCATATGCCTTTGATGTGATTTATACGAGACAAATATAACCTCTAAACGCGTGATATTTTAAATAATTCGATGCGGTACACCATCCAAAAAGCTTATTTACTCGCTCGAATATCGAACAACAACAAAAACAGCAACAGCAACAACAGCAACGGCAGCAAACGACGACGAAAAACGAGAGCGGCGTTTTGTTACCCCTTTTGGTAATTCTAGTTTGTAAGGGTTGCCAACGTGCTGTACTAATTTCGGAAGTTGATCTCGTTCAAACTTAATGAATACGAAATATTGTAATTATAAACGTACAAGAAAGAGAATACACGATGGAAAATGGAGTGTTCGCGAGAACGAGTGTGATACAGAGAGAGATAGGGCGAACGAAAGAGAGAAAAAGAACGTTATGAATAAAATGTCAGCGCTTAGGGCGAATTTCCACTTCAGAATGCTCTTACGTATAACGTTTTAGTTTTGTAATACGTTAAATCTTCTGGCTTTTTTTCCCTTCTATTTCGCGGTTTAATTTTTTTATCGAATTTTTGCGCTACGTTTCATCGATTAAAATACACTTTTGGAGTTGATTTTTTATTCAAAAAAAAAAAAAAAAAAAAAATACGAAGAGAAAATTTATCAGTGGTTGGTGCGGTCAGGAGGGGTGGGATCGAATTGGTAATATAAATTTTCCACTTAGCTGCTATTGAGTTATCTTTAACAAACATATTGTTTTGTGCGGATTTTTATTTAATTCGAAGTAAAGCTATGTTTAATAAATGCTTTAAAATATCCAGCCTTGCCTAATTCGGTGAAATGAAAATCGTCGAAAAAGTTTTTTTTTTCTCGCTAGAGTGTGTTAGATTAATTTTAAAAATGGTATAATATTGAGTACCTATTTGATAAATGCCTTTGACTTGAGGTATTGGTGATAGATACACAATAACTTGCATACTGAATGTAAATATGGCCTCATTTTTGACAAATCAAGAAGCATAGACCTAATAAAAACGTATATGGCGGCGGAAGAGTGCTCTCCCCACCCCCACCCCATCGCCATTCTGCGGAATGTTTTTTATTATGTTACCAGATATCGAATTTGACCAAACTTACAAAATGATGGCTGTTTTGATTGACTGGTGACGTGAAACTTCACATTTAGACCAATAACTTGAAAGCTAACGAACTTAAAAAAAAATTATAAGATAAAAAACTACATTTTCGGGACTGTAAGGGGAAGCGGTCAGGCTGGAAAGGCAAACCCCCAAAATGTAAATCTAGGGCTTATACTAAGTCTACATACCAAATTTTAACTCCTTAGTTCAATTTGGAGGGGAGTTATTCGAGGAACAAACTTACAAAATAAGAAAAACTGGCAAAAAAACTGCATTTTCGTGGATGAGAAAGGCTGGGATGGGGATAAAAAGTTAAAACCGTCGAAAGGCATATTTAGGATCCCTATTAAATCTGTATACCGAATTTCAACCACCTAGCTCAATTTGGAGGGGAGATAGGTTAGGAACAGCTCCTTTTCAAGTCCAAAAAGGTTAAAACTCCCTCATACCCCCCCCCCCCCTTCCTAATTGACCTAGGAGCTTGAAAAAGGTTAAAACCCCCCCATTCCCCCCCCCCCCCTTCTTAATTCACCTAGAAGCTTGATTGTTTGTCATGTTATGTAATTTTGGATTGCCTATCAATTAACTCAAAAAAGAACAATTTTTGCGATTTTAGTTCCTCTGCACGATCCACCCCCTCAATTTGGGCATAACTGAATTTTGACCCGAGATTAATCTTACTCCAGAATATCAAATCCGCTACCAATGTAAGCTTATCTCTCAAATTTGGTCGATTTTGGTCGGTATCGAGCTGAACAAATGATTTTTAGTTTCTCGGTGAGTAGCGGGGGAGGGGGAGTATAAAAATAAATATTTGACTTGGCCAAAAATGGTCGTAATGGTCTTCTAGAATGGTAACATATTTTTTCTTGAAGGGGCAACCTAGCGAACATTTTAAGCCATGTAACACGGATTCAAAATTGCCCAAACTTACAAAATGGCCGTTATTTTGATTGACAGGTATGCTAAAAATTTCACATCTTGGCGTCTTAACTCAAAAACTACAAAACTTACGATAAAATTTATGGGTAAAAAAATATTTCAAATGTTACAAATGGCATTTTTGTCGTATAATTTTTTTTTTCGTAAATCAGCTAATTTTTGAGTTCGATGCCAAAATGTGAAATTTCAGTGTAACTGTCAATCAAAATGACCGCCATTTTGTAATTTCTGCCAACTTTGATTTGGGTACATGACTGAAAACGTTTCCTAAAACATCCTCTTTAGAAAATAATGTCCCGGGGAGGGGAGGTGCACTCTTACTCCCGCCATATGTCAGACTGTAAGCAGTGAATAGGATAATTATATTAAAAACAAAAAAATTTTAAATGGAAAATTTTTCAAAGTATTATCAGATTTTTACGCGTATAAATTTTAGGAGTTTATTTATAACTTAATAGAGACTATAACCGTGATATCTACTTAATCAACGACAAGTTTAATTTTATTTTGTACTTAATTAATTTTTTTTTTTCAAATAATTGATATAAAAATTCAAATTTACGAGTGCATTACTAACGTTTTATTTTTTTATTTTGTTGCAGGTAAGAATTGTTATAAGTCGAAACAAAAATATATTCACTTGATCGTGTGGCTTAAGAAAAATAAAAACCAGGTAAACGTTCACTAGCAATTTTTCCTTGGGTGATTTACGTCGCTGGTACAGCTATGTGAAAAATATGAATTAATTACAAAAATTCGGCAGTTTTTCCCGGAAAATTGGCTAATGCTTTTTGGCAAAACTGGTGATGTAGAATAGGCGAAGTAATAATTTAACAGACTTGAGGAGCGTGTTAATGTTGAAGAAGAGAGTGTAACGAGGTGCGAGGTATTTTTTTTTAAGTAGTGTAAAAAAGTAAAGTGGTGTAACGAAATTACGTAGGTTCAAAAGTAAGGTATAGCAAGACTTGGGCAAAAAGCTGAAGTTTCATTTTTTTTTTTCGTTTTTGTTTTCAAGGAAACTGTTTTTTACGATGGTTGTAGTTCGAACGTTGGTCCACAGTAATACATACCTGGCTAATCTTTATTTTTTTTGTGGTTACTTAGTATCATTTTCACTGTAGATATAAACGTCGTAGACAAGAATGTTGTAGACGAAAATAAGTAGGCTGTATCCGTAAGTATCGAATTTTCGTTGAATGTGGTCGTATTATAAATAAAAAAATATCTCGTATGTGAAATACGAGAATCCAACAGTCACCTTTGAAGAAGGAAAAAAAAATAACAACACACTTCTTCATATTTATATTTGAAAGAAAGAAGGGAAAAAAGCGAAAGTATACGAATATATTCACACCCTTCATGGTTAGGATACGACGACGATGTCCATTTCTAGTTTATTCCGCATAATCCTGCTTCTAGTGGGCGATTCGTTTTACTCGATGTGGTGTCAGTGTATTCTTCGTTCACCGCAGGAGCCCTGTGTTAGGAAGGTTAAAATTTTACTCGGTCTTTGGTATTGTATTTATGTGTATAAATGTCTCTGTATTTTCTAAGGCTGTTGCCATTGCTGCTTGAAATACTTTGAAAGGGCTTCCCAGAAAAGGCAAGATACCATGTGTTGAAAATTTGTATCTTTTTTTTTTTTTTTTTTTTTTTAAAAAAAAAATTTTTAAATTTTTTTTTTTTTTTTTTTTTTTTTTTTTTTAAAAAAAAAATATTCTAACGGGTGATTTTTTGTACGTGTAGTTCGATCCCTTTTTCAGATAGTTTACATGTAGCGTGGTTTCGTCTGAGATAATTCCCAGAATATCTAATCGTACAATTCTGACGAACCAAAACACCAAATGTTCGTATGAATGTTGAATTTAGACATGTTTAGTGGATTGTGCTGGGTATGTTTTGATGTGTAGTCGAGTCGAAGTGGTACAAATTTCATGTATATAAATGTTTTGTACGAGGTGATACTTATTTGATGACTGAAGTCGAGTGGTTTACAGTATCGAGTTGGAATTAAAGTGTTAGCAATGTCAAAGATTAATTTATCATCATCGGATAATTGTGCCCAAAGGATGGAGCTGTTGAAATGAAACGATGATATGGTTTTTGTTATTATTACGGTTGATTGGGTAGTTTACCTAGAATTTTCGTACTTCTTTATCTCTGTGATATGATCAAAATCAAAATAGTCTATTATGATCTAATGAGCTACAGAATACATTTTGGGTATTTAAAAGACCAATGATGTTATTTCTGGCATGATTAGAACAAGTATTTTTATGCCCTAAAAATCTCAGAATATAAGCATCTAGCATGCATTTTTTTTTAAATTGCAAAAAAAAATTTTTTGGTGTTTTTTTGCTGAAAATACTATCTATCTAGAAATATGAATTTCGAAAATATGCACAAAAATCGAGTATAGAAGCCGAAATATACTCGTAAAACATGCGAAAATATGCTCACCATGAAATATGCAAAATATGCCATATGGATATGGAATAGGCCTGAGTTTACAGGAAATTTCATGAATCGCAAAGATTTTTGGGATATGCATCATCTTTTTCAATGTAGAAAAACACGAAATTTCATAAAAATACTTGCTCTCTGTTGTTGACCCTCCCAGTTGAGCTAGAGGGCAAAATTTAATGATGTAGGCTATCGGATTGAGATGGATCGTATTGACGAAACACGTTTTGGGATCCTAGAAGACCATTGAGATCATTTTTAACCATGTCAGATATTAATTTTTTTTATGTTATTTTATCATCCTCCCCCCTCCCCCCCAAATAATAATTTACTCAGCTCGATATCGACCAAAAACGTCCAAATTTGAGCGATGAGCTTGAATTTGGGGCGGATTTGATATTTTTCAGCGGGGATAACCGCAACCCAAAATTCAGTCAAGCCCAAATTTGAGGGGGGTGGTACTAAAAGAACCAACGTAGAAAAAATGCTCATTTTCAAACCAATCGATAGAGAATCAAAAGTTATACATCATATCGAAAAATCAGCCCGCCAGGTCAGTCAGGAAGGGAGATATTGGGGCCTCCCCCTCCTTTTTAACCTTCAAAAAATGCTGCCCCTCGCATATCTCTCTTCCAAATTGAGCTAGGGAGTTGAAATTTGGCGTGTAGATTAAGTAGAAATTCTGGATCTGTCTTTTTTCTGTTTTTAACTTTTCAGCTTCCTCGCATCCCTTCCCAACCTTGAAAAAGTTATCTTTTTAATTAGGTATGTCTTATTTTTTGAATTTGTCTCCCACTTCATCTCCGCTCATAATAAAGCTAGGAAGTTGAAATTTGGTATGTAGATTTAGTAGTAATCGTAAATGAGTATTTTTGGGGTTTCAGATATTCATTTCAAATTATACCTGTGAGCATTCCTTGAATATGGTGTTCTCTGCGGCCACATTGTAAATCTGTCTTCATCATCGTGTTCAGGAGGTCCAATTCATCTGAAAACGACACCAATACCCCCCCACCCTCCTCGATTGGTTCTAAAACCAGAGGTAGGGGTACCATAGGGTCCCAAAATGGGGCATGGCGGTCCTGGTAGTAGATGTGTAAAATTACGAAACTCGTTCACCATTTCACCTACTGGTGTTTTTTTTTCCAAGATACATATTTATTGTACTTCGCGTTATGTTTCAAAAATTACGTGTTTTTTAAAATTCAACGCACCATTACCCCCACCCTTATTGGTACTGCGGCGAAAATTATAATATATTCAGAATCCTTGTAAAAAACCGAAACTTTTCCATCTGAACCATTTTTCAATCGCGTAATTATTGACTTGGGAAAATTTGTTTGAGTTTACAATTTTCAAATTTTTCAACTTTTGGAACCCCTTGACCTGATGGTAATTATTGGAAAAAAGACTTCGCTTATTAATATTGAAAAAGGAAATTCATTACGAATAATTCGAGCTACTTAACACTCTCTTACCACCTCCCCATCGAAAGCTACTAGCCTAAACGTGAAACGAAGTAGGGGTGCAATTTTCACAACTTTGATAGCCCTTGAAACGAGTTTGTAAGTGGATTTCAAAAATGTGACAGTGGTTTCGGAATCGGGGAGAGGTCCACTTTCGATCGTGTATTATCTGAAAAATTTTACAGCAGCTCAGTTTCTTCATCGGTTTTGCATTTTTTGAAACTATACAGGGGGGTGGGTATCGATAAATTATTACATTTGTGAAAAAATTCAACCCAAGATGACTGGCAGAATGATCTGACACCGATGCCGAAAAAATTTCAATTGTGTATTATGTTTCGGGTATTGAGATGACGAACGTTAGGATGAGCATTTGGACGAATTTTCCATATCGATGTGTTTTCGTCAACAGATACCTACCTATATGTATTGAATACGATGTAGGTGGGTATAGGTAGGGTTGAGATGGGCATGTGGATGACGACTACGACGACGAAGACGAGTTTAATCCGTTGAGAAAATTTAACGAAGCGAACAGACGTGACTGAATTTATGGACGCGAAGTTGATTAGGTATGTTTGGAGTTGAAATGCAGTACGCGACCTTGGGTATCGAATGTTGAAAGAAACGCGTTAAAATATTACACGTTGGTGGGCGCACGGACGGACGGACCGACCGACGGATTAAGTAAAATGGAAAAGAATTGATTACCGCCGCGCGCTCGGCCGCTGCAGCCGTAACGGACGCAGCATCGATGCTCGTATCGTCAATACGTCGAAACGATATAAATGATGGAAGACGAGTCAAGTCGTTCATCGCGAGTACAGTACATTAAACTATACCTATATACTTACTCGTCGTATATAAATGCAGATATAGGTAGGTAGGTAGGTACCTATATACCTACAGCCACACGAAAACGTATACTGTGCATGATACTCTCTCGTATGTGTGTTACACATAGGAAAAGAAGAAAAAAAAAAATTAAAGCAGAGTGAAGAGAACAAAATGATAAAAGAAAATATGTATATATATATATATATTAGATGAGATGAGAAGACGAACGAGGAGGTGCGGAAGAGAAGCACGAAAAGATGATGCTAGAATAAAGTATCCAGAGCGAGTGGCGCGCCGCACCACACCGCCTCACCATGCCATGATCTCTTATGCTCATTTCTGACTTCACTTTAGAAGAGGTCAACACTCATTTAAAGTACAGTCCGTTCGGGGCGTATAACTTCATTATGTATATCTATGTGTAGTGTATACGTAGACGTGTATACGCATTAGCTAGGTCTAGGCATACGTATATAGCTTTAGCTATATAGAGATATATGTATATATATGTGTGTGTGTGTTTTCTATTTCTTTTTCTTTCATCTTCGCTCTCGGTCGCACTTTTTTTATATAATATTATATTATATTGATGTACAGTCGCGTAGCAAAGTTATAACTTGAGGTCGGTTTGCGCGTCGAATTAACATATCCGTCGGAACGATCTGGTTTTTCTTCGCCTTAATGATGCTATTCACTATGGCGCATTGTTGAAAAGCGATCAGAAACGTTCAAATGATGAGGTTTTGTTTGGCGAAACGCTTCTCTCGTCGTCGTCTTGTCATCGCTAATGAATATACATAGTGGTTGGCTGCAGAGAAAACGTGTCTAACGTACTGGTGTGCATGTATGGAAAAAAAATAAAATAAAATAAAAAAAGAGTATCGAGTCGGCGACGACGAAGAAGACGAAGACGGTTCGTAGAAGTTTACGTGTAGGTAGGTAGGTACGTATACGATACGTGTACGAGGAAGCAAATACTAGGAAATGAATGTTTTATATTTTTCTCACCCTATTGCATCCTCGTGATGTATACTTACGAGACACACCAATACCTAGACCCACAAAAGTATATGGCGAAACAAGGATAAGGGATGAAAGAGAAGAAAATGTCGAATCAAAAAACTTCTTTCATCGTTAACGCCATCGATGCTGGATGCTGGGTGCTGGATAAATGATACATATACACGTTGTGTGAAGTGCTACAAAACGCTGCTCTTAATTTTCGAGATACATTTTAAAACGAACTTTATTTATGACGTGTACGTAAACAATAACAAGAGGAACAAGATGATGATGATGATGATGATGACGACGAAGACGACGAAGACGACGACCAACATTTCGATAATTTTCATGTATAAATTTTTTTCCCTCTCGTCTACGATATGCTCGTGTTGTATTGCGTGAGGATAAAATATACATCGTCATCGTCGTCGTTCTCGTCGGTACCAGATACATTACTTATATATTTATAATGTAAGTTCTTCGCCATAGCAAACTACACAGAAGAAGGACGAAAGTTTCATTCTCTGTTTCGCTGCTGCGCGATCGCAAAAGTAAAAACCGACGAGTATCACTCGAAATTAGATTTACGAGTACGACGCTGCTGGTGCCTTTAAAGCAAACACAACAACTATAAACGGTTAAAATGGGCGGTTAAAGTTACAGTTTGTAAACTCTATACTTGTCCCGGATTCGAGTGGCCGGACGGGACGGCGTGTGGGTGAAATTATCTGCGTAAAAGGTTTCGCGAACGATTTAAAGATGAAATCTGCAATGAGAAATGACCATCTTAAGTCGGCAAAATTTTTTCCATAACTTTGCTGTTGTTAAGTTTCTTCGCTCCGAATAGCAGCGCGTCTCGGTCCTGCGTCTTTGAATTGTTTCGAAAGTTCAATTATTTAACGGAATGTCGCTCGGTAGACGATGGCATTGGTTTAGTGGCGGCTGCATAGCGTTTAGTATAGGATGAGGTTTCGAAGGGGTTGATAGTAGGGTGAGGAGGGGCGGGGGGTTACTGTAAGGCTCGCGTATCTGTTGAGGTATTACTCATACTGCTGAAATAGTAGGCTTTTTGTACATTAGGCCCCTTTATTCTTGTTGAGAGGCCTCTTATTTATCTTTCTAATTATTTTCGTTACCGAGTACGAAGTTTAATTGAATTGTGATGATACCTATAATAGAAATGGTAACTTTATTGATCAGATTAATATTTTGCTTGATGCGGGGATGTGTGCAAGAAATAGGGTTCAAAGGTTTAACCGCCCTTCGCCCTTTTTCCTTTGGCCAACAATGAAATGAATTTTTCAGGAAACGGAGCTATTGAGTCTGAGAAAACATGTGATCACTCAAATATTTCCAAAAATGAAGTTTTTAATCATTAAAAATATAAATTTTTTCAAAATTTTCATCTCGCCACGCTCCTTGGATGTATTCATTTTTTTTTTTTTAACGGGAGTATTAAATTTTAGGCATTGTAAATTTGAATCCAGCTCCGTGGTAGTCTTTTGAACAACTGGAAACACTTGAGAAAAACTTCAAATCGCTTCCTTGGAGCACGAACCTGGCCTAACGAGATCACCCATCATGTTGATTTTTTTTTCAACATGGTGGAATTTCAGGCTCATAAAAAATATGGTTAAGCTCGTGTTGAAAAAAAAAAGCTTTATAGAACTTATTTTCGAAAAGAAAAAAATTTGGGACCATTTTATAAGTTCTACGATAATGGTATTTCTTTAATTTCTACGTATGAAGAAAAATGGTGTCCAAATGAGCATTTTTCGTCTGAAAAAATAACTTTGTGTATATCTTTGGGGGGAGGGGGGGTAAATTTTGTGTAATGATGATAAGTAAACATGATATCGATTTGGAGTCTTGAATTTGATCCCTGAACCTTTCCCCTCAGCATCCCACTCGTCAGTTGCTTCAAGATCTCATTGAAAATATGGATTATAAAGTTTCGTAGTAAAACACTGAAAACCAAGAAAATTTTTGGACTTTTTTTTTTTGCTTTTCTGAGGTTACTAAATTTTGTATGAAGAATTTTGAAAAAGAATAGTGAAAAAAGATTGATTCTGTTGTTTTTAAGGTATTTCCGAGTATCGATTTTTTACATTCCGGATACAAATTGGCTGTTTTTCGACTTTCAGCAGTTGTCAAACTGATGTAAGAAGAATGCAGATGCAAAAAAATTGCAACCTTTTTTTTAATTACATTTTTGTTAAAATGTAGGGGCGTGAAGACAAGAATGAAGCCCAGGTTTGAAGTGAAAGACCCCCAAACTTTTATTATTTTGATTATAAATCATTCTAAAGCCTTTTTTACTTCCGTGTCTTTCCTTATACTTCTTCATCTTGCTCCCCCCTCCCCATTCAGCTAATGTGGTAAATCAATAAGCGGTGTAAAAATCAAATTAATTGATTCGCTGTTCAATATCTTAATTTTATTTCTAATCCGAGATGAAGGTATAAATAAGCCCCTCGTTAATCTTTTTCAAGTAAAACTTACAAAATTAAAGCAAAACTACGAGAAATTCGCTTTTTATTCGTGAAAAATCGTATTTTTCTTAATCTTTGCCCTTTAGTTGAAAATATAAATTTGACCTCAGACACACCTCTTCTCTCCTTCTTAAAAAAATCTCGAGCTAGGTCAAATGTAAATATTCACCTTAATTTGTTTACTTCAATATGTGATGGTTTGGCCCCTCGAAGCCCAACCAAAGCCACTGAGCCCTGTCTATGGATTTGAACACTGGAATGTCGTAGCAGTCAATACAGATAATGAACTTGATGAGGCCCTCGTTGAAAATTTTTTCACGACAGTTTGAGTAGCTAATAAATGCAGCTTTTTAGCCTGATTTTCTACGTCATATTGTCAATGGAAACCAGGCTATTACTGTCTATCGATTTACAGCGAATGAGGTAAGAGGGGAAGGACGTAATCGACAAAATCCGTTTAGGGGATCAAAATTCAGTGATGCCCAAATTTAGGGGAGAGATTGCTGAAGGGCAAAAATCGCAAAAATCAGCCTTCCAAGTCAATTAGGAGAGAGGATAAGGGAGGTTTCCTACTTTTTGATCTTGCAAATGGGCTTCTTCTCCCTTATCCCCTCTACAAATTGAGCTAGGAAATTGAAATGTGATATGCAAGCTTAGTAGGGACCGTAGATGTGCTTTTTGTGTGAGGTTTCCACTTTTCAGACCAATTGTTCTGTCTTACAGCTCCAAAAATATAGTTTATAGGTAGGTTTTTCGTATTTTTTGAGTTTTTTTCCTCGCTTAATTCCCCTCCAGTTTCATCTAAAGACTTGAAATCCCTATAACATTCCATTAAAATCAGGCTCAGGCGATGCTTTTTCAATAATTAAGAATTTGCATAGTGAATTTGTGTTTATCAATTAGCACTCTTCGTAATCTAGACTTTTAACGCAGTTCGCTTAGATTCTTATCTATAGTTCGAGTGTACGTGAAATTTTAAGTACTTCTATATCGATCCATTTTTTGCCAATCCAAGTCAACATTGCAAATTGCGGAAAGAACGAAACGCGAAAATCCGCTGATGGCTCGAACCTTCATTGATAATAATGATCGATAAACCGAATACCAGTATTAGGGCACTTATCGATCGCATAATCTGAACGCGTTAATATCGTCGAAAAATCTTTAAATAAATTGATAACCGACTCGTTTGAAAAAAAAAAAAAAAAAAAAAAAAAGGTGTAATCCGCGAGGACATGAGTATACCCGTCAAACGAGCAACTTGGCGGTAGGTAGGTAGGTAGTTAATTCTGGGTAAAAATATGTGTTTCGGAGCGATTAAACACGTGGAAAAAAATCAATATAGAGATGAGATTATTATGATAAAAGCAACACACCGGTATACGAAAAATGTATTAATCGGAAAAAAATCAAACTCGTTCGATTTAAATTAATGGTTATGAAAAAATTTCGATAATTATATAGGTAAAATTTCGGAAACGATGTATCCGAATCTCGTGTTTGTTTGCAAGATACCTACATACATTTAAAAAAACTGCGATCGCGACACGTAATAAAAACTAATTAGATAAGACAGGTGATTAAAGAAAATATATCAATCGATTGGTAAAAATCTGTTAAATGTACAAAGCGACCATTTAACGCCTATAGGAGCTGAAAACCAGTCGTACCAGATGACTCAATAATCGAACGAATTTTTACTTTTCCAACGATAATTTTTTTTTTTTTTTTCCATTCATTGTGTGAATATGATATAGCAGATCGAACGACGGAACGATGATGACGAGTATTGGGTGGAAAAAACAACTATTTTTTTTTTCTCTCGTTCGACTGTGTGCTCAAATGATGTGTTTGGTATGTTTGTGTGGAAATCTACGCCGTGTAATTATTGCAGTGGTCGGGGCATTAGCAGTTGTTCGAACACCTATACACGTACTTACGTAGGTCTAGGGTATATAGACATAAGGTATATGAAAAAACAATTAAAAAAAAAAACAAAAAAAAAACACTCACACATCACTCTAACGGCTATACTGCGAATGATTATGATATTCGAACACATCCGAAGCTAACGACGAATTTGTCAGATAAGCCAAAAGCAAATAGACAAGTTAATCGAATACCAGATGGCCATATATTACACTTGTCAATTTTTTACTCGATTCACAACTCTATAGTATGGGAAAGCGTATGCATAACAAGCCGATACCGACGCGACGTACGATGCGATGATGGAAAAAAAAAACTAAATTTTTCCATTCGGCAACTGTATAGGTTTTGGGTTAAAGTACACGCAGTAGGTTAGGTACCTGTAACCCAATTCGAATGAAAAATTTAATCGTTTTTTTTTCTCTCTCTCTCTCTATCTCTCTGTCTCTTTGTTTCTGTTTCTATGGTATGTTTGTGCAAGCATCATAATCTGTGTATCAGCAGCTATAAAATTATTTTATCATTTGTAAAAACACTGGCAAAGATTCAACTTCAAACTGAGGACATTGTATTGGTAGTACGACAAAATGAAAAAAATCATCTTCATCAATTCGGCTGGAGTTTATCTTATACTAAAAATATAATTTTTGAATTTTAAATTTCGAAAAAAAATTTCTAACGGCAATTGGAAAAATGAGATTCAATCGTACTCGTCTTTGTAAAAATTTTTATTGGGCACATCTTAGTCTGAGACCTGAATAGTAGTTTCTGTTTCTTAAATTAGCATATCAGAAGGTCCTTATATCGATACTCCGTGTCTAGATATTATGGGTATTGTGAAATTTCAAATTTTGACGTCCCCCTCACCCCCGTTTAACTTCCTTTTGGGGTCTAATTTTGGTCCATGAAATGAATATTTTTATAATTTGTCAATAGCACTTTCGAAATCCATTTGAACCTCCCCCTGTGGTGCTCCGTTGGTGTCCAACAGCTAAGTACTTTGGTAAAACTGGTCTAACACATTCGAAGCCCAGAATAGTGACATCGATGGTCAAATTTTGTAAATTTTCGAATTTTGAACCTCCCCTTGAGAAGCCCAATCTAGGTTCGGGGTTGAAATTGCTGTAAAATTGTGTTCAGCGCCCTCAAAAATCTCTGAAGGGGGCTCATTCGGCTTCTAGCCAACTGGAATTAATGCATGCCTTTCGTAGTATTACTTTTTTTTTGTTTTCTCTTTTTGCCCCCCCCCCCCGCTCGATAACAACTTGAGAAAAAAAATTAATAAACGAGAATGCTCGTATGTTGATCTTTTACAATGTTTGTTTGATCTTATTTTTCAAATTTTCTATTGCAACTGATCTTCGTCCGCAGAAAGGCGCGACTTTTTCAACAAAGCCCGTCACCATCACCCCCTCCCCCTTGAGAAAAACGATTGTTCTTGTATTTTTCTTATTTTAAATAGCAGTGAGAAGTATTGTGCAAAACAACTAGTCCTAAAAGTGAATTGTGTTGATTTAAAAAAATTATTCCTATCAATTGAAAATTTTCAAAAAAAAAGACTCATTTCTGCGTTCCCTGCCCCCCCCCACAGGAGAAAAAAGTCAAATAGGTGAAAATGTTCAACTTTTAGTGTTCTACAGCTTTGGTTTCAACATTTTTTTTTGAGTACGTTATTTCAAAAGTTGTTGCCGAAAAACCAAAATTTGCCCCCCGACCCACCCCATTCCGGCTTGCTCCCCAAAAAGGCGGCAAAGTATCCATGGATTTTGGGGAAGTTTGGGAATATTGAAATACATATTCCACAGTACCTGCATATGAAATTTCTGTTTTTCGTGAATTTTAATCGGGTTCAAACTAGGTTGGACCGAATTTTGCTTTTTCTAGAAATCAGCAAACAGCGGGGGGTCACAATATTTGCGACGAGCCTCTGGGCTTAGTTCTAGTATATATCATTAATAAATAAATAGATAATTAAATAAATAATAGTCGACCTCAAAAGGACGTGGTAAAAATTTCATCTCCTTAACTCAATTTTTTAAACTTGCTGAAAACTCGCTACAAGCTCGATAATTTTCTAAAATTTTTTTGGAAAATTTTTCCCTAATGAAATTAATATAGGTACATATTTGAACTCAAAATGGTCATTGTTGAGAAAATTATGCCATTTTTCCGTTTCTTTTTCAGTGATTTTTCTGAGAAACCATGAGGAAAATTTTTTTTTTCGAGAAACGCTTCGCCCCCCTCCCCCCACCGAAATATTCAAGGACATTAATTTTGTACGATTAAACGCAATGTTTCGATATTATGGTCGTAGACGATTTTTCAGAAGTGCCTAAAGAATGGTTTCTTTCCTGCTGTTTCGAGTGTGTTTTTACATTATTAAAAACTTTGTTTTCGTAAATTCTTAGTGAAATAGACCGAGCACACTCACACCCAATTTTGCTCTTTTCAGAGGGTTCTCAACTGGTATTTCAGGACACAAAAATGCAGTATAAATGATTTTAAAAAATAATAAAAATACGAAAAAATTGCTTTTGAAAGTCTAAAATGGATAAAATGTATCCGATGTGGTGAAACTTTTTTCCGAAAAATCATTTTCTCAATTTTTTAACGATTTCATAGTAGAATACGTGAAAAAATGAGTTTTTTCGGTGACCTTGTAAAATCGTCTATGAGAGATAATGTTAGAATTTTGCGCCTGATTATCAAAATTTCATGTCCTAAATCCAGTTCAAGGGTCCGCGTTTCTCAAGACAAAAATTCCTTAGTGTTTTTCTGAAAATCGTTAAAAAACGAAAAAAGTGATATTTTTTTGAAGACCTCTGAAAAAAAAAGGAAATGACAAAAATTTCTCAACAATGATCATTCTGAGTTCAAATAAGTGTAATACTAAAAAAAAAAAAATTGTTCATTCGATTTTTTGAAAATTTTTGAACTTTAAATGAGTTTGTAAGTTTGAAAAATGATGTTAAGAGAACGTTTATAGATTTCCAAAAAAAAAGCCACAAATTTTGGCCCACTCTAGTTGAAATCTGAAAAACCTCCCCTATTACATAGTTAACATAAGTTAGGTTTAATTGTTAGTATAGGATATTGATACGGTCTACCTGTACTGTATACCTATTACCTACCGGATAGGTAAGCTATATCTGTAAACTGAACGTAAACGTCGTTCCATTAATTTACCACCTCGTTGAAAAGTTTTCTTTATACAACTGACACATTCTCAAGCGCGAAAACCGCAAACGTCCATAAAATACAAGTTAATCTATAATTTGTATGCGACGTTTAACATCAACTATCGTAGCAGCTCCGCTCGCGCTGACACAATCGACGCTTCTAATAATTAATGGATCGTCCGTCCGATGAATGAAAAACACGTCGAGTAATGTAAGCAATATTCAATTGGGCTAACAATCGGACAAAAAAAAAAAAAAAAAAAAAAAAATCTTATATTCGGCGATTTTTGTCGGATTATTTTCACACCGCTCCGCGCTCCGCCGACCAGCAATCTCTACACGTCATTCATTTTAATTAATCGCTCGACGAAAAGAAGCAGGCGTTAATTCGTGCTGTAAAAACATGTACTATCCGATGTTTTTTTTTTTGTATTACCTACGCTTAGGCCTACCTCGATTATCTGCTCGATATGTTTTCTTTTATTAATTATTTTTCTACCGACGATGCAGCGATCCAATGTGGCGATTTATTCGGTCGCGAATATTATCATTATTATTATGCGATGATTGGGCCCATTTAAGAGCTTATACTTCAGATGCACTTGGTGCTCGTGCTACTGGTACGTTATGTATGTAATTATTAGTACTCGCGTAGACTTACACGAAAATGTACATTTCGACAACGATATGATGATGATGATGATGATGGTGGTGGCGAAGTGCTGGCTGGTGATAAACTGGTAACCGTATCGTAAAAAGTTCGCCTGCTCTCTTCGCAGAGCTATTAACTAATTGCATTTAAGGCGAGGCGTTTTCGTTTTCGTTTTCGTTTTCCTTTCTTTATGTACATTTATGTGCCAACAACCCAACATCTAGCTGTGTGTTATAGCTGACCGATTGTGAAAATGATCGATGGCACCGCAGGGTTGACTTTAATCTTTGTGTTTCGGGGAAAACACGTCGTCGGTGGCTTCGCTTCGCGTCGCGTCGCATCGTGTCGTGTCTACATTTTGACGCGCCAACATCGACCGTAATTATTATTATTTGTTTTATCGTCTAATAAATTATATCGTGTATAATCAATCGACGACGACGACGACGACGACCGATGACGCTACGAAGATTATCCGGCATTTGATTTTTACAACGCTACGGAGAAGTTTCTTGTAAGCGAAGTTTTTTGAAAGTTTTCCGTGCAGAGAAATTAGTCGCCGAGATGTTGGCTTTTTATGGGTTTAATTCGGCTTTTGTATCATTTTGACTCGATGAGCAAGTTCGATTTAGCGTACTTGTATGTGTGTTCTGGGGCGGTGGCAAGAAAGAAATTGAACTCAGAAAGTGATTGTCTTATGAAAAACATAAATAAAGATGTCACCAAAAAGATGAGAGAGCGAGTAAAATATATCTACTGTTTAGTAAATCAGTATCAAAAAATATGCAGCGATTGGAAAAAAAAAATTGAAATAAGTACAGATATTTTTCAGGGAAATGTGGGATGGGTCTCTGTGAACAATATACTGGATCGATTTCTACTTGGAATTTCAACTACGTTATAAATACAATTTCTAGCGCCTCCCTTTCTGAAGATCTACCCTCCCTTTTCTTAGAAATGCGTGTATTTCCTCGTCTGTTGGTCCTACAAAAAAATTTTTCAAATAAAAGTTTCTTCTTGAAAGATTCTCTACATTTTTGATAATTACAAAAACTGCATTTAGAGCTACCTGTGCCTTCCAAATCTCAAAAATGTATCTATCGAAATGATCAAAATCAATGTTATTTTAGTTTATTATAAAAACTATCAAATATGGTATAAAACTAGTAATCACAAAAAGTATTTAGAATTGAATTTTACATCCAACATGTCAACTTCAATACCCCCTACATTCACTATTGATCACCCTCATCAACCCCACCTCCTCATACTAACGCTCAAAATGAGTGATTCGACCCTGTCCGTAGATTAAAAAATTTCATCATGGAACATACGTAGTTGGCGGTTTGTAGAAATATTTTCAACGCCAAAAATCACTTCTCATCCCAACTTCTCTGTCTGTGAAAGAGTATGAAAGTCTTGAAAAATTCATCTACGCACACAATACCTTCTACTCGCAAAATTTTCATAACATATCTTTTAATCTTAGCTCAATTGTTTAGATGTAAAATTTTATTTTCTCCATAGGCACAAACTAGGGCAGTTTATTCGAGGTTTTTTTTTTTTTCAAAAGCTGGAGGGTATGTAGTGAAAACAGTTTTGGAATGGTGTTATTTAAACGTTGTTATTATTTTAGGTCTCTGACTTGACCCTGGACCCATTCAAAGTTGTTTTAAAATTTCAAAATTTTTCGTAGAACATTTTTTTTTGTTTTTTTTTTTTGAATGTTTTGGTATTAATGTGTCATGATTACACCGTGAGACCTCCCCCCCCCCCCCCCCCCCAAAAAAA
>FIZR01013886.1:0-16781 GCA_900060175.1 Ferrisia virgata | reverse complement strand
CCCCCCCCCCCCCTCAAAAAAAGCTTTCGCGATTTTTTGCTTCTTCAATGGGTAGAAAATTAAGTATAAAAATAAAAAAGTTGAATATTTTGAATTTTTTGAACGTGGAAAAACGAAAAAAAAAACACAATTTTTTATACCATACTAACAGAAATGATGAAATTTTGTGCTTTCATTTTATCATCTTTCAAAATACAAAATTAGCGATTTTTTTTCATTTTTAAAACATGTTTTTGTAAACCCTGAGAGCAAAAAAAAAATTTGTTGACCTCAAGTGATCTTCTATAACACGTTAATAACAAAAAATTGAAACCTAATCGATTTCTATGTAGAGTTTGAAATTTTAAACCAATTGTTGAGGGGGGGGGTAAAGGTCCAAGTCAAAGGCACCAAATTTTTACAACATTCATTTCACGTCATTTCAAAACTTTTTTGCACTATTCCCTGAGAAAGTTATGATAAAAGTATAAATATTGAAATGCTCTTGTAAATCCAGAATGAGATGTGGTGGGGACTCAAAACTGTTATTCAAAAGTTTTTACATCAAGAAGAATATTTTGAGCTATTTTGAAAGAATTGTGAGTTGAAGGCCAATTTCTTCAAGGAGGGGAAGGGGGAGGTCATTTTGAATTTTTGATATCTTTCGATTTTCCAACTATTACTCGTCGTGAATGGGTTAAGAAAAATCCTCTTTTTGTTAGAAAAAAATTGCTAGTCCATGGAATTAATAATTTCCAAAATTAGATTGAAAATTCGATCGTGAAATTTTTTGCGTGGGAAGATTGTTTATTGCAAAACGTCGAGAACGTAGGTTTTACTAATTAAAAATTTTTTGAAAATGATTTGGTCATCTTTTAAGTGAAAATTTATTCCACGATAAATTTTTAATTAATTAATAAAATGATTGAGATTTCCATATATTAGCAATTTCGTTATTTAATTAAAGTTGAAAATATTGTCTTCTCTCATGGTCAAATTTCACAATTCAGTGTATTGAAATTACTCCCCAAGTTGGCAGCACTGCTATGCAAATTTATTTTGAGTAAAATATAGCACTTTTCTGAGCTGAAAATTTTTTATGGGCCTGTTATTTAATATTTTTTCGAGCAATAGAAAATTTTCATTTTTGCCATGTGTAACTTTTCAGTCACTTGGTAAAGGTCTGAAACTATTCTTGGATCGAGCCAAAATTGAGCTAGGGAGAGGCAAAAATTCAAATCACATAATCTCCAACTCCCTAACTGGGTCTTACACAATTTCTGGCGGATGTAAGTGGTGAAAATTGCACCCCCCCCCTCCCCGAAAATAACAGTACTTCGAAGACTTGAAGGTCAACCACCTCGTTGAATTTGGTATAAATTCGACGCGACGTATATTTTGTATTTTTTGCTCCACCCTGATGCGGTTCAATGGGCATAAATGTGAGATAGAAATAATTCATTTGTGGTGTTTGCAAATAAGGACTGGAAGGAAGGGTCGTAGAACTTTAGTTCATTTTTAATCAAATTAAACTCTACATGATGATCATTTTTTTCAAAGATTAATGGATCTTTCTTACGAATTTTCATTGCAGGCTTACTCGACCTATGAAGTTGAATGATTTGAAATTTTTACAAAAATAAAAAAAGCATAAAATAACCCCGCATACCCTTTACGATAAAATATGCTGCTTGGTTTGAATTTCGTACAAATTTTCTTTGCGTTCCACCATCATGGTTGAAAAAATTGCTTTTGCCCTCATTACGAGGCAATTTTTTTTACGACATTTAACACCCTCCAACTTCGTTATGCGGTTAAAAAAAATCCAATAAATGATGATAGAATCGTCTAGACGATAAATTTACCACCTTCTTATATCTGTTTCAACGGTCGTTGGTCACTTTTGATTAATTCTTCGAACAAAGGCCTATATAGGCATCAATTTATTCGGCTCGTAGTAGCCAGCACGATGATGGCGTAGTCCGAAATAAATTTCAATTTTGCGGCACCCGAGTGAGTGTTGAATAATTTATTCGGGCATATATCCACTCACGCGATTTCTAAAAACCCAACAGACATTTTCAGCCGAAAAACCTCACAATATGCTGTAGGCCTGTGGGTTCTACACTGCGTAAGTACGTACGTATCGTGTACCTTGAAAATTCGCCGCATTAAAAATGCATTTGCATAAGTTCGAGCCCATCAAGCGGTTTCGGTGCCGTCGCAAACTCGTAATCGATGTGGGCTCGTGGGCTTCTCTCTCGTTGACAAAATTTTCGCCATAAATTATATGTAGATAAAATGCAACCGAGCCGCGTAAATTGCGATAAAAGACGGACACGTTTAGGCCATTAAATAGTAACGAAAATTCATTTTATCGAATGCATTAAATAGGCGGACCGGATGAATTAAAAGCTCGCGTTTTCGTTACGCCATCGTCATCGCCATGCGATATGCACCGTATTATTACGCGATAATTATTATTTACTCTCGACTCCGTAATGAGAGTAATTTTCGTGTTCGATGAATTTTTGCCGAAAAATTTATCCCGATGGTTGATAGCGTTGGTATAAGGTACTTGAAAAAATTACCTAAGAAATTTTATTAATAATGTAGTTAACCATATTGATGCTAATTTTTGGGTTGAAAAAATTTTTTTTTCTTTCGGATTAAGGAAATTATTTTATCGTGATTAGTTTGGTTTACCGAAGCACGCAAATTGTACAGTGAAAGGTCTGATTATGTCATTTTTTTAAAATAAAGTTTACGTTAAAACTGTTGTTCAATTTCATATGTTTTGCTCAGCAGCATTGATATGGTGGGTTGAATTTTTAGCGAGGGAAGAGAGGGATCTGCGAATGGCGGGATCATAGTAAAGACAAAATGACCTCAAAAATAATGTGGTAAGAAAGAGATTTTAGACTTTTGATTGAATTTTTTCAGTGTAAGAAACATGATTTTGAAGGCAAAAATTTTTTGAAAATAATATTACGTATTTTTAAACTCGAAATGATCGTTAATAGCAAGTTTTCAGAAACGTTAGGAGGGGGAGTAGGGATTAAAAATATCAAATTTTTACGTTCTTTCAAGATTTTTTTTTTTAACAACCTTCTAAAATTGATGTAGAACATCACCCTTCGTAGCTGATTTTTCAGGGATACTCAAAAAAAATATAATTTTTTATGGGCAAAGTTCAGACCTGCTCAAATATTGGAAACGAAGTGCTGAGGGACGAAAATCGCAAAAATTGTTCTTTTTGAGCCAATCGATAGGCAATCCGAAGTTGTATAATATATTCAAAAATCAACCTCTTAGGTCAATTACGGGGGAGAGATACGAGGGACTTCCCTTTTTTGACCTTGAAAAAATGTAGTTCATTTCTTATTTACTCTCTAAATTGAGCAAGTAAATTGAAATTCGATGTATAGATCTAATATAAGTCCTAGATGGGCATCTCGGGGTTTCGACTGTTCAGCCCTAATGCTTCCCTTCCCTTCCCCACAGCCCCGGAAATGTAGTTTTTTTAAGTTTTCCTTATCACAACCTGCCCCCCTACACTATTGCACTAGGGGGTTGAAATTAGGTGTATAGATAAAGTATTGGTCTCCTGCCAGATGCGTATTTCGGGATTTCGACTTTTTAGCCTCGTCGCATCTCCTCCCTCCCCCACAGCCCCAAAAATGTAGTTTTTTGATGCTTTTTAATTTTTTGTTTTCCTCCACATAACCTCGCCCTCTCCGCCGTATTGAGCTGGGGAGTTGAAATGTGGTGTAAAGATAAAGTATTGGTCCCTGGTCCCCAGCAAGATGTGCATTTCGAGGTTTCGGCTTTCGGCTATTCTGCCGAATTGCACCTTCTTTTCCCCACAGCTCCAAAAATGTAGTTTTTCGGCATGTTATTCGTATTTTTTGAGGTTTCCCTCGCTTAAACCTCCCCCTCGCCCCATTAACCTACGAAGTTGAAATTTGGTATGTAGAGTGCAAGTTCTAGATGTGCCTTTTGGGGACTCCCCTCTTACTTAATTTAGCTATTGACCTGGGATGAGGATGAGGGGGGGATTATTGAGGGAATCTATTGTAGGGTTTTGAAAGACCATTGAGACCATTTTCGTCATTTCAGATATTTACAAAATTCAGGTGATGGAGGGAAGACTGATTGGCCAAAATTGCAATCAATTGACGGAGAATCGAAAATTGTGTAACATATTCAAAAAATAGCTTTTTACGTCAATTAAAAGGGGGTTGAAATGAGCGGGGGGAGGGTTCTTATTTTTGACTTTGAAAAACAACTATTCCGTCTATATCTCCCTTCCGAATTAAGGTGGGATGTTGAAATTTGACATGTATATTTAGTAGAGGTACTGGGTGTGCCTTTTGAGGTTTTGATTTTTCATCTCCATTGCAACCCCTAAACCCCTAACTTTCTCAAAAATATGGTGTTTCGGTCAGTTTTTGTTATTTTTTAAGTTTGCGACACGCACAACTACCCTCCAAATTGAGCTAGGAGGTTGAAATTTGATGAGTACAGGTCCTAGATGTGCCTTAAAAGGATTCGATCGCATCTTTTCAGCCTCATTGCACCCCCTCCCTCCCCTTACAGTCCAGAAGAGGCCATTTTTTAGGTCGGTTTTTTCAATTTTTCATGTTTGTGACGCGTTCAACTCTGCTCCAGATTGAGTTAGGGATTTGAAATTTTCTTATGTGGATTCAAGAGGGGATATTAGATGTATTTTTGGGGAGTTTGAGCTACTTCAATGTCTAGCTGTACCCCTTTCCCCTGTCCGTTGTTCGAGGAAGAAACATCGCACAGTGCTGCTTTTATTTCGTTTATAAATGAACGATTAGCGTATTTCTTTTGTATTACGAAAATCAGGATAAAAAAAAAGCAACGGATTGCTATGTTTTTTTAGAAATATTTTCTGATAATTTACAACAATTTTTAAACTTCGAGTCAGTTTTGTAAGTTGAAAAATTAATGTTAAAGAGCTGACCTTTTATTAGCACGTGATTTTAAGGTCGTTTTACAACTTGTTCGACCTCATCGTTGGCCCCTTTATCAAAAAACAAAAAGCAAAATACGTTCCAGATTGCTGCACGTCTTACTCGACTTACCAAATGAAGGCAGATTTTATACTTTACGAATAGGGAATTTCGATTTGGTTTAATTTAAGCTCTACCTGTTCATATTTTTCAATATTTTGACCTGGCCTAATATTTAATTCTATAAAGATGGCGTGTTGGTTTCGGTGGTAAGTTTTTCATTCGATGAAGAAGCCGTTGCCACTAGTAGCTGTATAATTTAGCGAAAGTACAGGCTGAAATCCTTTTGGATTTTCCCCTTACTTTTGTAGTAACCATAGGCAACCTCAAAGCAGTTACAATGCTACTACGTTCGTTAAGGTTAGCTAACGATAAAGATATAACAATAGACGTTTCCAAAAATTTGTATGCAGCTGGTAATAGGTTCTCTAAGTAACGCATACAATCGAATATCGAATTGTAAACTCCTGTTTGGGCATGATCAATCCATCTTACGTACACACACAGCAGTACGGTCAAAAACGTATACTGTGAAATAAATTCAATTTCAATCGTTATAGCATTTCTAATCAAACTATATACCAAGTAGTACATTCAGCGACGTGACGCAACACGACGTACGCCTGGTTCGTATAAAATTTCCAATTCAACGACCACCATTACCTTACTCGGAGAAAATCTCAACTATTGTGGAAGAAAATTCGTCGTAGTATTAAGCTTTCGAAACTTATGTATAGTACCCGAGAATAGGATAAAAAAAAAAGAAAAAAGAAAAAGAACCTTCAGAAGCCCGAGAGAGATTACCGTAATAACACGCACGAATAAAAACTCAGCAATCCGTGACACAAGCGAAGCTTTTCCAGTACAACTTACGTACATCTCTTGGGATGATGATGATGATGATGACGACGACGACGACGACGACGATGATGCTGCTACCAACAACGGAGGCAAAGAAACAGAGATGGTGGAGGAGACCAGCTTGTCATTAGTTTTAAATATTTTCGTCGTACCTTCGCGCTGCCGGTGTAAAATGAACTGAAAACTATCGTAACGTCGTATAACACGCTTTTACCTCGCGTTAATTATCGCCACGTTGTTTGAAAATTTTCTTCATCGTTGGCTCATTCGAGAAGGGTAGAAATGTGGTGCTGTTAAAGTGTAGGTAAACGTACCTACTATTACGACGACGTCTATTACCTATATACTTATGTAACTACGACATTTCTCTCGTTTGTTAGCGTCCCCCAAAGAAGAGTAAGGTATTGAGTTTTTCGACCCATCGCCTTCGCATTGGCCCATTATTTAAATCAAGAAATAAGTACAATTATACGGAATACGAGTATCTAACTCGAGTTGAAGATTATCACGTGAACGATGTGTAATTGTACGTGGTTTAAATGCGCGATTATAAGAAGTATATTAGATTGGGTGTACCCTACTAATAATTTCGTACGAGCGAAGAGCGAAGACGATGACGATGACGCCAGCCATCAACATCGTCATCGGTGTTACCGAGACCGCAATATACGCTACGTATACGAGATAGGTAAATAGCTATATAGGTATTTAGATGATAGTTAGGTAGGTAGATAGGTAGGTAGGTAGGTACATTTATATGGTAAAGGACGAAGGACGATTTTCGTACATATCCCTCCCCTCTCCCTCTCACCTCTCACCTCCCCCATTCCACGCGGCGCGAATTTCAACTTGTTGCTTATATTATTTATGTTCACTTGTAAACTTCTGGTACAAGTGCACTTCGCTAAATTACGGGCCCGTTCTGCCATCCGCCTGCCCTCGCTGGTAATACGCGCCTTCTCTAAACAGCTAAACTTTCTATCTTCTTCCTTCGATGCCGGTAATGAAGCTTTTAAACATTAATGAGCTGAACCGTTTTAACATTCAGGTACCGACGAGAAGTTTACGATTTGTAAACTGTAATTTTAAACTTTGCCACGCGTTTTCCAAATGAAAATGTTACCCGTGGGCATGAATTCTACTTTTCACTGATCACATGGACGAATAACATTTCGTGCGACGGCTTTATCGGAAACTTTTTAATTTATTATACGGCATTACCGCCGTTCGCCTTCAGACCGTATTTCCACATCCCCATTCTTTTGGTACTAGTGGCTCTCTGTTCCTTGGTGTTTTGCCATTCGTTTATGTGGTGCATGGTGATATACTAAGGTTTGCGAGCTTTGAGATGATGTGCAGTTTGTGTAATATTATAATGTGAATAATGTTCGTATTACGTAGCCTACGTTTCAACGTCGGTCGTCATTGTTGACTGCTGCGTACGAAATGGGTAAAAGTATTGGGGGTTTTTATCGTACTTTTGGATGTGTGTTTGTGTGTGTGTGTAAGAAGAGTATTCCTTAAAAATGAAAACACATTGATAGCAGTAAAATCTTAAGAGATTAAAATTCAAGATTCGTTATGTACTTTGTGCATTTGACGTGTAGTATCGCGGAAGAATCATTAATTTCAAATGCATATACGGTTGCGCCAAATACGAGTATGATATGATTTTATCATATCTATTCCCCTTATCAAGGCTGTCAAATTAATTCCCAATGTATCGTTTGTTGAGTTATCACTCCTTCGCAGGGCGAGGATGAGAAGGCGAGTTTTCAGCAGGATGAGTACAAGATATTACGCAGGTAGATTCATTTTGGCTTAATGGAAATATTCTTGAAAACGCTCGTTGTCATCTGCTTATTACTACATCGACCATGGAATTCGAGATTCGTATACGAGATGAAAAATTCTCCTTTTTAAATAATCCTGATTACAAAATCTTCGTCATGTTTTTCTGCCGATTCTGTTGCTTGAATATTTTATTTGATTAAAAAGTTACGGTATTCTAGGACGACACTGAAACGGATTTTGTTGATACCTTCCCCCTCCCCCTCCCCCTTCAGCGCTTTTACGGCCTTAGGTCATTAGACCGTGATAGTCTAGTGTTTTCATTGACAATATAACGTAGGAAATCAGGTTGTTTTTTTTTTTGTTGAAATTTTTATTTCTTCCATTAGTGAAATTTCAGCAGCATGTCCAATTCAAGGATGTAATAGCGAGTAAATAGGAAAATAAAAATAGATATATATTCGAAATGGGTCAAATTATGCTAGCAAATGCTACGTCAGTAAACCCCAAAGTGCCCCCAAAAGTTCGTATGTAGGCTAACGGAACAAACAGATGCAAAATTAGAAAAATTTCAGTTTTGAATTGAATTTTCAACTTTTATTTTTCTGGGGTTTTGATTTCAGTTTCAGTTTCAGTTTCCAAGTATTATTTTATTACGTTTGGTTTGACTTTAATTTTGAATAATTTTCCGATTTTTCTAGAAGGCCAGTTAGAATTTATTCGCATTGGTCTGAAAGCAAGATCTTGCAAACAAGATTTATCAATGCCCCAAAGAGAGAGAGAGAGAGAGAGAGAGATCCCCCCTCCCTCATTTAATTTTAGTTTCCAGTTTTAAATTCCTAGTTTTTTATTTTTTAAATTGTTCAGTTCAAATTTCAATTTCAATTTTCGAATATTTATTTCATTTGCGTTGGCTCAATTTTGAAAATTCTCAGATTTTTCCAGACGGTCAATTAGAATTTATTCGCATTGGTCTGAAAGCAAGATCTTCTAAACAAGTTCAATCGATGCCCCAGAGAGACAGACCCCCTCCCCCCCATTTCATTTTAGTTTCTAGCTTTCAATTCCTAGTTTTTCATTTTTTGAATTTTTTAGTTCAAATTTCAATTTTAGTTTCCAAATATTTGTTTCATTTACGTTGGACCAATTTTGAAAATTCTCAGATTTTTCCAGAAGGTCAATTAGAATTTATTCGCATTGGTCTGAAAGCAAGGTTTCCAAAATTTCAAAGTCCGAGCCGATAAATAAGATCAGTCAATGTCCCTGTGAGACCCTCCTCCCCACCCTTTTCTTTAATTTCATTCTATTTGAATTTTTCAGTTCAAGTTTCAATTTGTGTGAAACGTAAAATTGTCTCTTTTTTCTACTTCAGATTTAAAATTTTCGTTACTATTGTGATCTCTACCACCCCTCTTTCTAATGTTAGCTGCAAGTGTAGTAATTTTAATGGCTCAAAATATATCACAGAACGTATTTTTTCTCGATAAGCTCCGTAAATTTTTTTCGTTGTATTGCATTCATCTCGACTGATGAGTACATCATTCGAACAAAAATTCTGATCATTAAAATAAGTATCTAGGCGCATCTGAAATAAGGAAATCTGTACGAAGACCACCACTATACGATTACTAAACAACTAATAGTAATAGCAGTAGCAGTAGACAAAAGCGTCGCAATGCGATGCTTTTTTAGCCTGATTTTCGTGACATTTTATAATCATGAGAATTGAAAAAAAAAAAAAAAAAAAAAAAAAAAAAAAACATCGCAAGGCGAGCATTAAGGATAGGAAGGATTTAATGAGGATAAAAAATCAAAACCCTGAAAAGGCACATCTAGGGGCCTGTACTGATTGCTCATACCTAGGAAAATTATGCGAGGAACGAGCAAAAAATAAGAAAAAAATAACCAAAAAAACACGTATTTGGATCTGTGAGGGGTGGGAGGGGGAGTAATAAAGCTAAAAAGCCGCTTCCCAGCTCTACATGGAAGAGGAGAGGGTTATGCGAGGAACAAGCTCGAAAAACTCAAAAAAAGGCACATCTAGGGCCTGTACTGAATGCTCATATCTAGGAAAATTATGCGAGAAACGAACAAAAAATAAGGAAAAAATAACCAAAAAACCACGTATTTGGGGCTGTGAGGGGTGGGAGGGGGAGTAATGAGGCTAAAAAGCCGCTTCATAGCTCTACATGGAGGAGGGTTATGCGACGAACAAGCTCGAAAAACTTAAAAATGAAAAAACCTGGTCAAAAAACCTCATTTTTTAGGCTGTGAGAGAGTGCAATGAAGCTGAAAAATCGGCACCTCTAAAAGGCACATCTAGAGCCCCTACTGAATGTACATACCAAATTTCAACTTCCTAGCTCATTTTGGTGGAGGGGTAGGGGAGGAACAGCCTTTTTTCAAGATCAAAAAGCGGAAAACCCCTCCTATCTCCCCTCCTAATTGACCTAGGAGGTTGATTTTTGGATATGTTATACAACTTTGGATTCTCTGTCGATTGACTCGCATAGGAACAATTTTCGTGCTTTTGGCCCCTCAGCTCCCCCTCCCCAATATTGGGGCATAGCTGAATTTCGACCCAAGGTTATCCCCGCTCATATATATTTAATCCACCGCCTAACTCAGCCGATTGACTGAATCGAAGCGATTTTAGTCTGTGTCGAGCCGAGTAAATGATTTTATAAAAATAAAAATAAATATCTGGCATGGAAAAAAATTGTCTTAATGGCCTTCCAGGACCCCAAAACGGATTTTGTTAGTACTCCCTCCCCCTTCCCTTCGAAACAGGGGTTGGTCGATAAACTGTAATAGTCTGCTTTTCATTCGCAATTTGACATGGGAAATCAAGCTAAAGAAGGCAGTAGTCTGTTTTGGCTTGCATAAAGATAGTACAGCAAAGTACCAGCGCAGCGCCACCGCCACCGCCACCACCCCGCGTAATACACATTTTTTACGACCAAATTGACTGCGCTATTTCACGCTCGTAAAAACTTCCAACTGAAGATATTTTCCCCATACTCTCTGCACTCCGACAACTTTCCCCATAGTCCGGGCAAGTCCGTCATACAACTTTCCGAATGATCCGTATAAACGATTATGGTTTCGGTAGCATCGTCGTCGTTCGTCGCCGATTATAACAGTCGTTCGATCGCCTTTAACGCGTATTTTTATCGCCCGCTAAACATGCACTTAGTTTTCAATAACGACGCCGTTTGCTCGGTTTTTCTCTTCTCGTTTATAGTACTTTTCGTATTACTTTTCGTCGCTTTTCTCTCTCTCTCTCTCTCTCTTTCCCTTTTTTTTTTTTTTTGCTATCCTATAACCCGGGCGTATGGAGTATTTACCGAAAGCGTTTTCTTCCACTGTAATAAATTTTCTTCGCCCTTCTTGAAATTCCAATACTTGGGTGTAACACTTTTGATACGATCGTTTCACGAATTGAAAGCATATCTGAACTCGAAATGAAAATATTCGTTGATTTTTTTTTTGTCACTACTTTTAGGTATTTACCATTTGGTTATGCATAAAAATATCTAAATTTAAACAAAATACTTAGTAAAAATAAAAGCATGAAAAACGATGAAAAAAATTATTTCCACATGTTCTTCGTATCCTTTTACAACAATACAACAGCATAATGGTAAATGATAAGAATTTTACATTGATAAAAAAAAACCTCATTTCTCAATTGTTAAAAATTACAACTGTTTTATGAAAAATTCTTTTTATAAAATTCGAATGTCTAATTTTTTTATATATCCCCACACGTGTGTGTGTGTGTGTGGTTTTTTTTCTACTATATTATATTTCGGGTATATATGTTCGATAACGGGTCACGAATAATTTCGCATACCCTGGAGTCGACTTGACCACCAACTGAGCTGCCATCACACACGAGGCGACTAATCGTTCGATAGTATTTTCTGACGAACCTGTTTACGTAAATATATTTTCGATAATATTATCGCACCAAGATAATTCTTATACGTACGTGCGAAGGTATAAAACACTCGGAATTTTCTAGTTTTTTTTTTTTTTTTTTTTTTTTTTGTTCCTTTATATTGTTAACGTTAAACGTTTAAGTATCGATAAGTCGTTGTAATTACTTGTAAGCATTTCCCCATTCTTAGGTGAGAAAGAAAAAAAAACAAAGGAAAAAAAATAAACTCATTAGTTTTCTACTACCAAACGGTGTGTAAATCTTTTACTCGAAATCTATTGAAAAAAAAAAAAAGAAAAAAAAAGATGAAAAGAAAAAGCTAATCGAAGGTACATTTGTGCTTGAAATAGGTAGTTATGAAGACTATATACTAAATTACCATTATTCTATTTGTTTAGCTTAGTTGTAAAATAAAGCTAAAAAAAAATTGAATTACTCGGGTACTCGTAGCCGTCGCTTATAAAAAGCGTAGATAAGGCGAACAACTCGAATATTTCAAGTACCATAATCCCATCAACGCTACCTAAAGTTTTATCTAAACAACGACATCGATAACTGTACACGATAGAGTTGGGATTCTTTTCCCCGTACTTGTTTTATATAGGTAAAGCTATATATTTGACTAACGTATAACGTATTTTCAAATTTCATCGAGTACCTCGATGAAATTTTATTCCAACCAGACACCTACATCCTATAATTATGGGTGATTTTTTTTTTTTTTTTTTGATAGAAAATTCGCACGTTATAGGTGGCCTAAAATAGGCTGCTATATTGCGTACGTATGTACAAATGATTATTCGTTGGTGTGCGAATTCATAGTGCAGCTATACGACCAAGTATACAGTGTATCGGCGCGCTGCTCTCCATTTAAGACTTTAAATTTAAATTGAACCTCTCTCTAAACTTCAGACGGTAAATCACGGTAAACTAACAACATTAACTAAAGCAGGTGTTCGAAATTTCGTGGTTTCTTACAACTTGGTGCGCGTCAAACTGAGCGACTATATACGAAAAGGAAATAACATGTAACTTCGGCAACCGCAGCTAAAGACGCATCTACCGTACCGGCTTCTCTGTGCTGTTGTGTGTGGTGCGGTAGTGGGAAAAGCGACGTATTATCTTGTACTCAAATTTCTATACATATTTTTATCGTCGTATATATTTCATTTAAAATATATACAACTGATGAGATGTATACCTAATTTACCTCTTCTGTTTGTATTGTGGCCAGGCATACTATGGTAGGCGTCATCAATCGTTTCGTAAACATGATACTTACCTAGTCGATCTCGATATATTGCACCATGTGAAGAAATTCGCATGTTCGTCGATCATGATGCTTCGAGGAAGATGAATATTTTTTGAATTTTCTATTCAATGAATGTCTAATTGGATTTTTTGATTGGGAAAAAAAAATTAATTCAAATGAAACGTTGGTTATTATATGGGATAGGTTTTGTACGTGCCCCCCTAACCTTCTTTCTTCAAAGTTTCATATGCTCAATAGTAGTCTAGATTTTCATTAGAAAATTAGGCTAAAAAAATTAATTTTTTTATCATACCAGATTGGGGGGAAAAAACGTTGTTGGGATCCTTTATTAGAATGATGTTTTGGTTAAATCGTTGAACGGTTGGGGTAAATTTTACCCCAATGTACTACTTGTGTTGAATATGATGGGGTAAAATGTATGCCAATGCGTATTAAAAATTTGTTTCTCTTTGTTGTCGTGTTGAAAAAAAAGTAACAACGTGGTGACCATTTTAGGATTTAAAGGAGTTATGAATTTATAATTTTTTATAAAATTTTTCTCATTATTTTTTGAAAATTATGTTTTATGAAAAATTTGGTAGCGTCAGAGATGAGATCAAACGATGATACGTGAAAAAAGCCATATGCATATTTTGCCTACCTTTCATTCTGCAGGAGTGGAAGTAAAAATTTAATTCCATGGAAAATTATATTTTTCAAAAAATTTGAATCGCGTTTTGTTCCTTCAAAACCGAAGGTAGCTGAAAAATGTGTATGACTGGTTTTACTCATAATCATACGATTTTATTGTAGACACTGTGAAAGTTTTCCTGAAACAAATTTTTTTCTAAATATAATAGTAACAATTTTACCCAAATTTCACTCATTTATGGCTGCAGTGTTATTCTCTTCGTAAGGTGGTTTTCAGTTTCCCTAGGATTTATTAGAGGTTTTACTCCCCCCTCCCGTCCCTCAACCGCCCAGTAGCATCTAGGATCCGTACTACATCTAAATGCCAATTTCAATCTCTTAGTTATATTTGGAGAAGAATTATGTGTGCCATAAGCTCAATAAATGAGAGAAAAACCTACCAAAAACTACATTTTCAGGGTTGTGATAGGATGCAAAAGGGCTGAAAAGTTAAACCCCTCAAAATGCACATCTAGAGCCTGTTCGGCTTCCTGCTTTAATTTGGAAAGGAGATATGAGTGGAATAATCTTTTTTCAAGGTCAAAAAGAGCGGAAAATCCCCATATTTTGCTCCCTAATTGACCCAAGAGGCTGACTTTTAGATATGTTAGACAAATTTCAATTCTCTATCATTAGTTTTTGATGTTTATTTTTTTTTGTTTTTTCATGTCATTTTTATTTCTACTTTTTTTATTTTTTAATTTTTTTAATTTTCTAATTTTTTCAATTTAATTTTTTTTCCATGTTTTATTGTTCTTTATTATTTTTAATTTAAAATTTTTCTATTTTCTATGTTTTCATTATTTTTATTTCAACTTTTTTAATTTTTTAATTTTTCGAGTTTTTAATCAAGAATGAAAAACATTACATCAAAAATATCACGATTTTAGAAAATGAACATAGCTCTAAGACGTATCCACGTTAAAACGAATAGTCTTTGCCATTTAGCCCTTAAGTGCCCCTCCCCCAAATTTCGGCATCACTCTCCCTCAGATATTTTGGCACAAACCAGATGTTTATAGCATTTTTGGATAAAAAGTTGAAAATTTTTAAAAATGACCGCAGATTTTTAGAAAAACAAAATCCAAATCCATGTATCTATGCCCCATGTAATGTTTAGGATAGGCAAAACGTTATGCATACATCTAACGTGAGTTGCTCTTCTTGTGTTATGAAGGAAGTGCTATCGAAGCGAAACACCCTGTATGTGCAAAGAAGTCGAAAAAGGATTGACTTTGATAGAAATTCTACACCGGTGAAAGTAAGATGGGAAGGGTGGGGTGAGGGGTTGTTGATCTAGACATCAGCCTATACTTTTCAAAGTGAACTATCGTATTTTTAGGCAATGTGAAATTTTTGAATGTGAAAAAAACGAAATTTCCTCTCGTGAAATGTAAAAAATTTTGGAAACTTTTCGTCACGAACCGTCCGTAAAGCTATTGAAGCATTTTTTTTGAACCATTTTCTCTGTACCTCGGCTTAGATATTTGATTACTAAATTTTATTGTTTGGCTGTGACCTGTGAGGAAGCTATCATATGCTTGAGAATCTGTATAAAAATGTGCTTAATTTCACGCTTGCTTAAAAGGTACAAGTATTAAATTTGAAAACGTGACAGATGTTTTACAGGACACTCAGTATGTAGTATTATGAACCTACTACATATCTTCAGGCTCGAAATATATACAATAATATAGGCGCAGATTTATTTTCTACCACTATCGGTGAAAAAGCTTCGTCCAAATAACACGAGTACCAAAAAACCCGTAGTACAGAAAAAAGCCATCTTTTTCTGCTTCTACTTTGGCTGATATTTTCAACGATAATCTCCATAAAATCCCCAAAGGCGACTCTTCTCCTTACCTAATCTACCTATCTTTTGAAGAACTTTACTCGAAAGCTATTCATAAGTTCGTACATTCATATAAACTCTGTCAAACATTATTAGACTTTTGGGACAAGTATACCTACCTGGTACACAGTACGTATTACCTACCGATACGGTACGGTACGGTACCGTATACCGGGGTCGAAACGAATATACTGTGTGTGCTTTTCGTGCTTTTACATGCCTGTGGGAAATTTCTCCGGCGTAATTCAAAGACAAGAATACCGAACATCGACAACAGATTCTTTTCTCCGAAACATTTTTCTTTTCTTCGGTGCGTAAAGAGATATATTGCGAAGTTACTACTCGTTGGATGCAGCACGTTGAATACGAGATTCTTCGAGATGGAGAGTGTTTTTTTTTTTTTACGATGAATTCACAAAATATGGGTTGGTATCTGACCTACGTATTTTGAGGGGTTGATTTCAGCCATAGTCTGGCTTTTTTTTGTAGACTAAGTTTAATGAAATGGGTGGGGGGGGGTCACGAAAAACAAACCAACTCTCGAATATGATTACCAATTAGATGGCGTGTTGTTTGACGAATTGGCATCAAATTTTGGTGGTACACAACTTGGTATCTGATAAAACAATCCCCTCCTCTGGCCTCGTTTCGTTTACGTCTCCGCTCGAGTAAAACTACTGCTACACTCGCAGCAAGCAAGACATTAGGCAGCGTAGCGCGACGATACACGATGATATTTTTGAAAATAAGCCATTCCAGAGTTGGTATGGTAAACTTTTCGCGAAAAACTTGGCGTGCGAATATTTCGAACGCGTAAACTTTAAATAAACTGTTTCGAAAAAGCTCGTCGTCGTCGTCGTCGTCGTTGTTGTAGTCGCAATAAGAGGAATGGAGGAAGAAAAAAAAAAAAACGTTCGCTATTCGACGAAGAAGACGCGCGCTCTGTACGAAGAACAAAACGAGTCGAAAAAAAGACTTTCCGTATAATATCGTTTTCGCATGCTAGGCCGGGCCGGGCCGGGCCGGGCCAGGCCGAGTCGAGTCGTGCCGGGCTGGGAAAAAAGCTTCATTCCGCGACTTTTCCATTATCAAAAGCAAAGTACTTGGAAACTGCGGACGACCTTTTTCAACGGAAAGAAGTTAAACTTTTTAATAAGTTAAGAATCGAGCCGGAGAATACAAAAAGCGCCAATGGGAAAAAGAAGGCGCGCGGATTTGTAACGAAACGCCGGCCGGGGCGCCGAACCCCCCCTTCCCCATTCATCCGAACCAACAACGCAGCAACGAGCAGCATACACTACCGAGCTTGTTTGAGTTTTTCTCTCTTTCGCTCTTTCGTGTTTTTTTTTTTTTTTTTTTTTTTTTTTTTTTTTG
>FIZR01013883.1:0-16282 GCA_900060175.1 Ferrisia virgata | reverse complement strand
AGCGCCGACCTATCCACACTCACTTTGATCCCTGACCGCAGTGAATGTCTAACAAATCCGACTAGACGGATAAGGACACGTGTCAAACGCTTACTCATCACCCGTCAACCGCATCCCTTATGTAGAGCAATGCTTGCGAACGAATCGCGCAGAGGCCCGTGGGACACTAAAAGTGACTTTCGCCAGTCGCATGCCAGCATACACCAACATGGACTCTGACAGATCCGGACCTTCTATAAGATCGGTCTGCGGATGACACGCCTTACACTGAAATTCCCTAACCCCACGAAAAAAATTTAAGACTATACGACACCCGGTACAGACTACCTAATCCCTTAAGACTACACACTCCTCGTTTCAATTAAGACACACCACTCACACCAGTGTGCCCAATTCCCTATTGTTTGACCTGCTACTCACAGAAATCAAATTGTAATTATAACGAACATAGACAACTGCATCCTACACCCTTCGGTTAATGCAGACCCTGACTTGTGGTCATGGTATCCCAGATACTGGGGACCCTCGCGCCAGTGCTGCAAGAACCTAGGGGTCCTAACCAATGCGGTGAGGTTTCCAGGTTCACGCAGATACCCGCATTGGCGTGACACTTAAGTAAAGGTGTGTTCTGAAATCACGTGTGCCAAAGTGATTCACGTAATCGCGAAACAACACCTTTGACTATAATTTTACCTAGATGCAATTAACTTCACGATTAAATTTTGATCTCAATTTAGTGTTTTCTAAAAAAGATTAAAATGTGAAAAACAATTTGATCGATTCGATATTACTGTTATTAAAATCAAAACTCGCAAAAATCTCGAGAAAATACCATTACTAAATGGAAATGAAGGGGCAGAAATATGAGGGGTAATAATGGAAATGAAGGGGCAGATGTAACAAAAACTGATTGAAATATGAGGGGTAATTAACAATAGTTTCGATACCAAATACAAAATAATCTAACTTCAAATACATTAAGAAAACAAAACGAGGAATGTAACATTTATCAAAACGAAATAAATTAATATTACTTCTGTGGTTTACTCATTATTGCAAAGTTTGTCAAAATTCAAAACGCCAAAAAATTGTAAAATGCTTTGTTGATGCACTTTTTGGAATAATTATTAAATATCAAAGGCAGAATCAAAAAAAAATTTATCGAGAGCACACTCAAGCTGGAGTAACATTTCAACAATTTTTTAAAAAACTGTACCCAAATATGTAATAATCGTTGCTTACTGGCAATCTCCTTTACCAATGTCTCTTATCCTTTGATTCAAAACGCCAAAAAAATTGTAAAATGCTTTGTTGATGCACTTTTTGGAATAATTATTAAATATCAAAGGCAGAATCAAAAAAAAATTTATCGCGAGCACACTCAAGCTGGAGTAACATTTCAACAATTTTTTAAAAAACTGTACCCAAATATATAATAATCGTTGCTTACTGGCAATCTCCTTTACCAATGTCTCTGATCCTTTGAATGATATGTACTTCTTTCACTAGCAAAAAAATTTTCAATTGGTGGAATAATGTGATCTCAAGTTATCTGCGTCGCTTGATGGCTCAAACGTTCCCTTGACAATGTATTAGTTTGCATACAATTCGCAATCAAAGATCACCGCTTCTAAAGAAGTCATAATTCAATGTTTTTCAGTATAAATTGTATTTCACATTGTTATTCAGGTACAAAAACCTGTTAACAAAAATAAATCAAAATTTACGAACAGATGGAATGATGAAGTTGAAGGATAGAGATTTCACTAGCGAAGGACAGATGGTTAGAGCTATGTCAAGACACGCGAAATTCATTGAAGAATTAAAGAGAAAATAATCAACGATTGCTAAAAATTTCGGATTACTTTCAATTTTCACCATCGTGTTCTAGACTAAATGTTTCAGTATCTAGCAAAGTTCTTCATACAGATCATCTCTTCTCAAATTGTTCATTTACTTTCTCTGAATGTGCATTAAAAATCATTGTTAAAATTTGCAAAAACTTACGCGAATTCATGAATGATCCTTTGGTAATTGGGTGAAATTCAGCGCGTAGACAGGAGTACTGCAACGACAAAAACGCACGAGGTGATTTTCGTGGAACTGGTTAGATAAACAGTAAGTATGATCAGCTACTCAATAACGATCACTAAGAAATCAATTTTACAAATTAGTAACACATCAAAGAAATGTCACATTTACATAAAGCGAAATCTTTATGCAGTACATGAAAAAAAAAATTAATCTTCGAATTTGAGAATTCAGAATTTCGTGTAAAAAATTACTCTTGTGACAATGCAATTAGAAATAATTCTACTTGAAAACATGAGGCTGCATAGTTGGCTACCGACAACTTGAAATTGAATCATTTTACTTATAGTTCATTGACCAACATACGTGCGAAATATTCAGATTTCAGATCTAGGAAGATGAAAAGCAAAATAAATTTTCTGAATCTTCAAAGCATCGAGATTATTAAGGGCATATTCTAAATACTTTTTTACCTAACCTCCTCCTGCTTAACTTCCATAAGACCAATGTAAAACAGAAAAATACCTCGTAAAATTAATAATAGATGAATATTGGTAAAATTTTGAAATGAGTTTTTCAACACTATATAAAATCGTACGAATGAATTTCAATACATGTTTTTATTTTTTTTCAGAAAAGTATAAAAATGACAAATTCCAGGAAAAAATTTCATTTTTAATTCTTTTTTTCGAATAGATAAAATTAATAGATTGAAAAGCGTACGTACGATTTCAGATAATGCTATCAAAAACTCAAATTTCAAAGTTTTAGCAATGTTTATCCATTATTTATTGTAAGAAGTACATTTGAAAATGCAACTTTTATATTGCTCTTATGGAAGTTTACTGCACGCAGCTTAGGCGAAAAAGTATTCCGAATGTGCCCTTAACTACTGGCAAATTATATACCTCTAACTCTTTTAACTGCAGTCTGGTATTCGCAATAGTGTCTTCCATACGATGCTATCGTATCAAGAAAGAAATGAAACTTTGTCAAGAATACCGCGACATGAGGCTAATACTCGAAAATCCATAGGCCTAATGAATCACCTTCGACTGGGAGCAGCAAAATCTGAAACAAATTTGGTTATTTAAAGTACAGTGCGCAACAAATCCATAATGAAATACAGCATACGAAATATACCATTCTACAGCACAATGACTTGCGGATATGTAAAAAAATATGAACGCAATATGAAAAACTACGTCGAGACAATTGGGCAGATATTTAGAAAAAAAAACAGCACTCCTGAAGGGCTAAAAACTAAAACACTATGAAACAAGTTCATAACAAAAAGAAAAAAGTGTTTCTACTCTTCCTTATTCAAAAGTATTTCTGAACAGTTAATCTCCTATAATCTAAAGCTTCCGATGCTGCATCTGTCTTCCTTTAGTAAACGTACGATGACCATGCTAATGTTCTATCAACATTCAATAGAAGCCTGGTATAGAAATAGCAAAACATTTATATAAAAGTATAAACATACAGAATAAATAAACCAAGGGGAAATTAAATATAAATGAAATTAAAATTCAAACAATGTTTACTTACTCACCCGATTAAATTGCAGCTAACCTGTAATTCGTGGAATGCGTTGCACATTGTACATGTTTCCAATTTTTGATCAATAAAACTAGCAATAATCTGTAATTAAAAATAAATCATAGAGCTAATTAAGTTACCTAACATTACAAATTATCATTTTTATTTCCACCAAATAGGTATCTAAATTTTCAACAAAAATGCATATGTAACATGTACATCGTAATCCTAGTATCGTTTCCACAATTAGGTATCTAAATTTTCAACAAAAATGCATACGTAACATGTACATCGTAATCCTAGTATCAGAAAATATACTCACAAAGGTGAAACATTTTGCTGTCCGATGAGGTCTTCACTGTTTGAGCAGCGTAACTGAAATGAACTGCTATCATGTTTCATAAGGACATGACTGGAACCTGAACATCCAAGTAGAATTAAAGAATTAAATACAGCTATTAATTTATATAGACACTTTAATTTTATTGCCTTTTACAACCCGGCATTTATGATACCACTTTTATTCACTGTATGAGCACGATTCATATACTATGTACTTAGATTCAAGGAACAAATTCAAAAACCGAATTTCAACTACCTGCTGAGCTATTGTAGTAATCCCATGTGCAGGTGTGCGTTCATTTCTTTATGTATTCAGGTCCAACCCTTCACAATTTTAACATCTCGTCTAACAATGAAAATATGAATCACCTGCTGAGCTATTGTGGTGTGGTCAAGTATGCAGGTGTGCGTCATTGTTTTTTGTGGTCAGATCGTTTTTCTATCTTTTTCGGATCAAAATTTTTACAAAGAACATTGCCTTGTAGTAATATGAAAAAATATTACGTCATGATACACTACTAAATTTTACATACCTCTATTACTCCCTTCCCATAGTAAATTTCATTGTACTTCATTCTTACACAAATGAAGCGAATTATAAGCGTCAAAATCGCCATTCAATATTCATAATTACAATTCGAAAGAAAAGCTCGTACGAAATTCTTCACATAGTTAAAACAGAAATAAAAAAAAAATTAAATTAATAGTGATCGATGAGCGGTAATGGAACAAAAATACGGGTAACATTACAGAGAAATAATGAAAAAACACACGTATTGTTACAAAAAATATAGCTTTTACTTACACAACAAATAATGCTTCCAATGAAGCAGCAAATTCATTTGAATATATAACATTAACATCGCAGATTTCGTGTTTTTCAAATCATTCAAAGTCCGATGACTATTGCGTCTGGTGTATCTATCACAAATATTGCAATTACTGAAACACAACTGTCAAAATTCTGCGATTAATAAATTAATAATTTGGAACGGAACCGCGTAAAAAACCTTCCAACATTCAACAGAAAGTAATAACAAATAGCAAACGCAAATGGCGGCAAAAAAATAATGAAAACGAAAATAATTCATTCTTTCCGTTACAAACCACCAAGCCAATGAGCACGAGCGTGAATACTGAATATTGCATCATTTTTAATTTTTCACAAATCGAAATCGCTGATTGGTCATTTATTATCCCACCACAGCTGTCCGCACATAACAAACAAATTTTTGGCCAAAGTATTGTAACTTAACCGTAGGTTCAACTTTCACCGCTAGTAGCGCTTCAAATATAAATTGTATCGATCCAGATTATCATTGGTCGACCTTGATCGATAATAATTTACTGGTGATTGGTGATTTTTATCAAAATAATGAACTAAGAAAGAATCCACGTAAAGTTAAACTTGAAGGTTAACTGGAAGTCTGGAACTAAACTGAAGCACTCTTTTTGCCGTAATGAATCCGTTATGGAGTTGTAGACTCACATTACCACATACACTAATCATTACTTCATTACTTTTTTAGTTTACTTTGAGCTTTGTTGATGTATTTTGTGATTTTTGTGTATCTCTTACACTTCCAATTCCACCAACTGAGTTAGCCAGACGAGTCGAACGTCATTTTCATTTTTCATTAGTTTACATTATTCATCGTTTCATGTAAATCAAATAAATGCGAAAGAATTGTTCATGTTGTATGTTGATTACTTCTTTATGAACCAACTTTCCTACGATTCTGTATGATACGTAGATCTGATGTAGATCAAGCTATGTGAAGGCAAGGCATTACTTTTACACTCAGATATTAAAAATTGAAGGAAGAAATACGACACAGTTGGTAAATCAAGAAGCATGAAGATGAACTGCTCCGGATACTGCCGGTATTTCAAGTTGTCTTTAACAATGTAAAGACTTTAAATTGATCAGTAACTACGAAGTATAAACCTAGTAAACAGGTTGAAAAAAAATGCCTGTTGATACAGAACTGAGAATTCAGTTTATTTGTACCTGTTTTTTCAATACCGATGTTTTTTCCATTTCTATGTTTCATCGGAACCTAACATTTCTTCATTTTAATATACTTAAATATTTTTTTAGATTAATTGTATCCAACGGTGAGTCTGATGTACCAGCTTGAATGCTGAGTGGTGTTTTTGTACTGTATCGATGTATTAGTTATAGCTTCTTTATAACATAACTTTTTGATCAGATGTAAGTTTCGGTTCCTTGTTACATTTTGTCGTAATCTGATAGCACAGAGCATGGATAGTCGTATATGGGATCCAAATCTAAAAAAGTTCAATTGAAAAATGTATTGATGAAGATTTCTATGCAATTGAAAGATTTCTAACACGCTTACCTCTGAGAAAATTAGCTGTCCGCGAAACATTGATTACTGGAAAATACAGCTGTGCGTTTTTTTCGGCTAAAGTATCTGAAAAAGATTAATTGATATTAGAATTTTCCAATAAATAACGGACAACGTTCAATTTTTCTATGATTTTTTTTTTAACAATTGAAATTTGGTGAAATGAAAAAGTGAAAATCCAATTTAAAAAATGGACTTGTATAAAATTAATAGACGGAAAGTTCATGTTAATGGTACGAATGCTCTTGATAACGAGATAATTCGAGAAGAGTACCTAGTTCGAGCCGAACTTAATTTTTATTTAATTTTTCTTTCAACGACTCAACATCTTAAACGTAATAGTTACAGGAATAGGAACACTTACCAGGAAAATTACGTCTATTCTCCGTTCTTTTAATCGTAGCCTTTTCAACGTTATGTTTCTTGATCAACGAATACACATACGAAATCAAAAATGCTAATAAAATCAAAATTAAAACCAACGAAAATATAATTCTCCACATGGACGTAATGGAATCTTGAACATATTTCATATCTATATCGTGCGCTCTTTCGTACACATTGGTCACTCGATTATCATTATTACACAAATTCTGGCCGACGGTTTTATTCTTACTGGTGAGTATTTGTGTTTGAGTAACAATCTCATCAGCTTCAGGGTTGAGAGTTGTCTTTGCTGGAATGTTCGGCTTGTCATTAAGTTCTGCAGTATGATACTCTTCGGTGATAGTATCAATGTAGTCATTTGCACGATTTGCTATGTCTTGATACGAACAACACGATTCTAAACTTTCGACTTGGATCAGTTTATTATTCATCCATAGAAGAATAACCACATAGCACAATTTTTTCATTATTTACACGTTTCGAATCATAACGATTACGACGATGGCCAACTTTACCATACGATCGTTACTCAACACCCTTCGCATTACCGAATACCACTCTCAAATGGTAAGAACTTAATATGGTATACGTTCGTGTACCGCAATTAATCATACGAGTTAAAAGAATATCTACAATAAAGAGATTCTACCGCTATTAAGTACACTAAATTGCTAAATTCGTTCCTTCCGTATACGACGATAGATGTTGGTTTAAGTTAAATTACTCGAATATGGTTTCCTGCTTCGACAAACGACTAGGCTTTTACATAAATAGGCGTTCGTATGCAACTTCGCATTAACAACGCAAAGTCTTCCTTTTTTCAATAATAATAGAAGAGAATGAGATAATTGAAAGATCAGTGATTTATCGTGGATTAGAAAGAGAAATCAATTGAATACAGATGAAATGATGACACGATATGTTTCAGACTAAATAATGACCGGTATACGATGCTTTTTATTTTCTAATGGTTGAAGTTAGTCAGGTGATTTGAACTGTGTTGTATGCATCATGGTAGAATAGATACGTTCAACAAGGATTAAAAAAATTTCGACCTGTACACAGAATGTGCTAAAAAATAAAAAAATAAAAAGTTTTTCTCAAAAAAAAATTAAATAAAAGATATAGGTCTATGGTATGATTTTAATTTTGTGACAGTACACATCTTGAAATTTCAGAGAGTCCCTCACTTTCTATTGGTAATCTTTTCCAATTCTAGGTGGGAAAAAATAATCAGTGTTTAAAAAACCGTTATAATTTGAAAAAATATATTTTATATTTTTCCAGACTTGTTCATAATTTTTAGAAGCGTTTATTATAGTTCGCAGTACAGAATGGGTCACCAACACCAACTAGTAAAAAAATAAAAAGCACCGGTTACTGATTCTGAAGCTTAGTGATAACTGTTTAAATGATAATTTTTAAAAATTAAGTAAGTATAAGAAATAAGATTAAAAAGTCATGCACGTGATACGAGATCAGATAATTTACCAAGATGAATTAATTTTCAACTGATAGTTGTTTTTCTGTGATTTCTCTTAACTTGACTTTTTGAATTTTACCAGATGCTGTTCTCGGAAATCTATCCACGAAAATAACGTGCTGGGGGATTTTATAAGATGCAATCTGTAAATATTCACACAACCTTTAAAGTAACTACTCATATAATTAAAAAGCTAAAAAATTTAAAATTTTACGTATACTTACCATTCCTTTGCAATATTTCTTCACACTTTCTTCATTCAAAGAAGAATTAGGAGCTTTGATGACAGCTGCTGCGACCACTTCGCCTAATCTTGTATCACTGACACCATAAACCTTTGAGAAAAAAATCAAAAAAATGTAATTAAAAATACATGCGAAAAATTTTTTTTCTAATTGTACTTCGATTTTATAAAATAATTAAAGGTAAAAATTAATTTTATAAATAATGAGAACTATATTTTTATTCAAGTTGATATAAAATAATTATTTATAACAGGTCTATAGTTCAAAAAATACTAAATAAAGGTATTTTTTTTTTTTTTTTTTTGGAAAACTGCAACAATAATTGCAAGATAATTTCAAAATAATGTGGTGAAAATTTTAGCATTCCAAAGCAATTTTTTAAATTTTTACCAATTTTTCAACAAATTTTTTTGTATCTTTCGATCAGTTTTTTTCACTTTTTATCTTTTTATTGAATATTTTAGGTCAATTTTATTCACTTTTAACCCATTTTTATTAAATTTTCACAAAAATTTCGATAATTTTCAACGATTTTTGTTACGATGTAAGTCAATTTTCATTTATTTTTCAACATTTTATAATGATTTTTGATTATTTGCATTTTTGTTAAATGTTTGCTTAATTTTCGATGATTTTCAACGATTATTTCGCAATTTACGTAGGTCAATTTTCACCCATTTTGTAAAATTTTCTTTGATTTTTTTTCATTTTTTTGCACTTTTTATTCTTTCTTAACAGATTTCTGCAATTTGGATTATTTTTTAAGGATTTTCTTTTATAATTTAGGCCAATTTTTATCCATTTTTCAACTTCTTATTGAGAATTTTACCTGATTTTTTCCATTTTTTACACATTTTTATCAAATTATTTTCATAAATTAGGTCAATTTTTACCTATTTTGAAATATTTTTTTGAATTTTGCTTCAATTCTTCAACTTTTTATAAAATTTTTACAAAATTTTCAACAGTTATTGAAGATCTTTTTTATATTTTTAGGTCAACTTTCACCAATATTTGACGAATTTTTAAACAAATTTTAATTTTAACGTTTTTTCTCATAATGTAAGTCAATCATCACCCGATTATCAACATTTTTTCGTAATTTTTGATAAATTTTATTCACTTTGTACTCATTATTGTAGCATTTTTACCTAATTTTCTATATTTTTTTAGGTTATTTTTCATTCGATTTTCAACTTTTTTTTTGTAATTTTTGATCATTTTTTTCCACTTTTTACCCATTTTAATCAAATTTATACCCAATTTTCAATAAGTTTTCAAATTTTTTTTTTTTAATATATTTTACGTCAGTTTGATTTTTTTTCCAATTTGTGATGATATTCAACGATTTTTTCCATAATTTAGGTCAATTCATTCTTCAACATTTTTCATGATTTTTGATCAATTTTCTTATATTTTTTACCCATTTTCATAAAATTTTTACTCAACTTTCGATGATTTTTATCTCATTTTATGCCAATTTTTAATCGCTTTTCAATGTTTTTCTACAATTTTTGATGAAATTTCTTCTCTTTTTACCTATTTTTATCAAATTTTTACAAAATTTTCCATGATTTTCAACTATTTTTTCCATACTTAAAATCAATTCTAAACGATTTATAAACATTTTTACGCGATTATCGATCAATTGTTTTCACTTTTCATCTGTTTTAGTCACAGCTTTAACCAATTATCGATGTTTTTCAATGATTTAAAAAATTCACTAATAAATTGATTTTACAAACAAAACGAATTGACTTAAAATAAAATGTTGAATACCGAATGTTAGAAATCATACTTTTAAATTTTATTCTGCTGGGTTAAATTTAAAAATTTTGATTACAGCATTACGCCATATTCAAAATCTACAATTTCCAGTAAATTCTCAAGCTAATGAGCCAAGTACATTCAAGTTTATCCATTTAGGGTCGGCTGTCATCGCATGTACTTTTGTCAAAGGTTCTTAATAGGAATTCCAGCGTATAAAAATACAGTATAAATGGTTCAAAAAAGAAAAAAAAAAAAAAAATGAAAAATTGGTTTTAAAGGACTAAAATAGATAAAATATTATGTCCCCTTTGATAACATTTTTTTCAGAAAAGCATTGTTGCAATTTGTTTCAAATTCATTTCAAAAGACATGAAAAATTACCATTTTTAAGTGCGCATAAAAAAATTGCCTATAGAATGTAAAATTTAAATATTGTTTTTTATCATCTAAAATTGATTAGTTAGGTAGAGGTATTTAAGTTTAAAGCAGTGTAATTACTTGCACATCAACGATATCTGGATGCTTAATTAATAACTGTTCTACTTCTTTGGGTGCTATGTTCTCACCACCTCTAATAATTATATCTTTAATTCTGCTCACAACTTTACCGTAACCGTTTTCTAATAATATGAATCTGTCCCTGTAAACAGATAAACAAACCGTAAAGTAAGTAATATTTCACAGATATTAGATTAATAATCCTAAAACGTACGATAAGTAGGTATTTTAAAATGGTATGCACTAACCCTGTGTGCAGCCATCCATCATCATCCAATACTTCTCTGGTCTTTGTAGGATTATTGTAGTAACCTTTCATCACATGGTATCCTTTACAGCATAATTCACCGGCCACTCTAAAAGGTACTAATTCGCCATTTTCATCGATAACTTTCACCTACAAAGGTAGAAAATTACGTTCGTTTATGGTTCAAGTTCCGGCTACACTTCGATAAATTTCAAAATTTCGCCAAGTATATCCTTGTACTTATCATATTATTGTGTTCTGTAAGTCGCAACTTAAACTTTTTTAACATTCGGTTGATCGTCACAAAATTGTTATTTAATTAATTTTTTTGTTCAATACAATTTATTCAAAATAATCATCTCGGGAGACAAAAATCAAAATTAAGAGGTGTACTGTACCCTAGAATCCACCATTTATATACTAAAAACAATCTCGTACTTCAATTTCATTTTGCTTAGATACAGATGGACATCAGTTTTGGGCAGGTAGTCTAGATTGAAAAAATACAAAAACTGAGGGAAATTTTTTTTCTGAAAAAACAGATGAACTTTTACTGTAGGGGTAAAGCGATAAAGTAATTACATACTGAATACATTAGAGGCAAGTTTCATTCTTGTCGCTGTGAAAAAAATTATGAACGATGCGAATTTAACACAATTTTACATTCCTACGGTGGAATATGCCCAACTAATGAAATGTAATTCTATTTTCTTACATGCCCTTTGCTCGGTGCTTCAGAACTATAAATAAATATTGTTGAAAAAAAAAAAACATCACACCTCAACATGGTCTGCTACTGCTCCAACTGTAGATAGAACAACATCTTCTGGATCGTGTAAAAAAGGTGCGAACCCAGCAGCGCTAGTTTCAGTCATACCATATCCGCACTGTAAAAATAATATAGGTAGCTCGAGATATGTACTTTTTCAGTCAAATTTTGGTTACATTTTAATTATATGAATTGAAAAAAAGCATCGCTCATTTAAACAAGATGGAAATCAACGATTTTACGTGCCGAAACTTATCCAGGAGCTGATGCAAAGAAAACACCGAACTATCCTCACGGATACTAAGCGGAAGGAAGTTGCAGTCAGAACAAATGTTACCTGCACAAACAACACGGATCGCAGACTGCATGTGGGAAAATGTGAAAGCAGAGATCATTCAAGTACACCGTCTTAGATCATAGAGGAACGCAATAGAACAACGAAGACTAACCAAGGACAACGAACAACAGTATCGCTTGCTGAACAGAAAAGTTCAACAATGCTGTATAAGGGACAGAAAAGCATGCGATGAAATCCGAGAGCACTCCGATTGCGGAGAAGCCAGCGCAGTATTCAAGAAGATACGACAAATTACAGGAGGTTACAAACCAAGAATACGTGAAATCAAGAAAGATGGTAGGACATTAGTACGGGATTGTCCTGGCATCCTGGATAGTTGCAGAGAATACTGCGAGCAGGTATACCAACATGAAGATGTTGAGTCAAGAAATGATATGGCCCCAGCAATAGAAGTGACCAGTGAAGAAGAACTTCCTATCATGATTGACGAAGTTAAGGAGGCTATAAAAGCGATGAAGAAACGAAAGGCTCCAGGATCTGATGGTATAGAAGCAGAAATATGGCAGGCACTTGGAGAAAATGCAGTCAAGATGGTGTGGCACCTATGCGATGGAATATGGATGCACAGGAAGTGGGTAGGTCTGCAATGATTCTTATATACAAGAAAGATGATGCAAGAAAATATGCCAACTATGTTGTACAATCACTCTGATTCCTCACATCCGCAAAGAAATGTTTCGTATCATCAATAACAGGCTGAAGGCATTTCTACATAGGCAGATACTACCAGAGCAAGCTGGTTTCATGTGTGGAAGGGACACAAGTGAACAAATGTTAAATGTATGTCAAATCGTCGAGAAAGGCAGAGAATTCAACACAGCTGCTGTATTATATTTCACAGATAACGCTAAAACCTTCGACTGCGTGAATTGGAAAAGACTGTACAAGATAATAAAGGAAATGGGTGTTCCTGCTCACATTGTGGAGCTGGTAAAATCGTTGTACGAGTGCAACTCGATGCTGGTGAAGATTAGTCATGAAGAATCTAGTACCTTTTGGGCAGAGAGAGGAGTGAGACAAGGATGCATAATATCTCTCCTGCTCTTTAATACATGTATGACGAATATATCATGCGACTGGCACTCGAAGACTGGAGTGAAGCAAATTATTTTTAGTTTTGGGAGAAAAAATAAAATAAAAATAAATAAGTCTGACGTGGTTAAAAATGATCACGATGGTCTTCTTTAACAGGACCGCAAAACAAATTTTTTCGATATTCCCCCCGCCCCCCTCATCAGCCGTAGGTTGTAGACCCTAATAGCCTGATTTTCATTGACAATGTGACATGGAAAATCAGGCTAAAAATTATGTGTCTACTATCTAGATATCGAATGATACACAGAATCGATAGTTGTGCTACATTTAGGTAATCATCTCACCAAAAATCGTCCATTTTCGAAATATTTTTTCAGCTGCCGAATGATCTGCGGTAAGCATATAGCTCCGCTTGAATGAAATACCTCAATGGAAGACAGTTTTTTAAAGATCTCATCATCGTCAGCGGCTCGTGCTTGAATTACAGATAGAATATCGCTGTACATGGTTGGAGTTCCATAAATAATCGAACATCTACAACGTAACGTAAGAACATATTGATTAAGAGGCAAGAATTAAAACAGTAAAAAATATCGTTTAATGTTCAACAAGAATAGAGTTACTTCTCAGCTATGATGCAATCCACTGATTTATATGGACTGAATTTTACATGGGGCGAGAATACCGTGCAACCGGAGTCAATCGCCGCTAAAATACCATGAACTGCTCCGTACACGTGAAAGAATGGCACTTGCAAGCATAATCGATGTGGCTGTAGAATATCATTAAAACATAAAATGTAATTACTATGAAATTCGTAACGATATTACATATTTGTACTTTAATAATTAAAATTAATATGGACCTTTTCATACAAGCATCGGCGCCTTGCAGAGATTCTGGCTGCGTTTATTATATTATGGTGAGTAAGCAGGACACATTTCGGATCGCCGGTAGTTCCCTGAAATGAATTTCAACTATTAAAAAAAGCATCATTGCCTTGTGATAAACGACACAAAATGACCAAAAAAAAAAAAAAAAAAAAAAACCAAAAAAAAAAAAAAAAAAAAAATACATGGTTTAGGAGTAGTAAAGAAATGCAAAGGGAGATCAAAAAGTCTAAACCATCAAAAATTAAGCTAATTACTCGATATACATGCTACATTTTTTAGCCCAACTTTTTTCAAGGCATCCGGGAGAAGGGGTTAGATAACCCCTACATCCGAACAAGCTAATTTTTTTACTCAAATCTTCAATTTTCAACAATGTTTTCACCCTTGAAACAAGGAAAAAATTGAAGTTGTCAGGAATGTTTAGCTTCCGAGAGAGGGTGTAGTCAGAGGTAACTTTCCTAGAAATGGTTTGTATCTCAAGGTATCATTGTGATAAATGTTATTCCTTAAAAATATTCTTCCAGAGATAAGCTTCAATCCCTAGATTTACTTTTTATTCAAGATATCCTTTTAGAGATGTGTTTCGATCTAAGGATATTCTATAGCCAGGATTTATCTCTACATCTAGAGACATCCTTTGCACCTCATTTTTTGAGATATACTTTCAGAGATATGGTTCAGGGTCATATCTCTAGATTTTTTAAGAGATATCCTCCCTAAAGATATAGTTTGATAATTATATCTTCTGCAGACATGTTCATCTCTAGATTTCTTTTCTTACAAGAGATATTCTCATATAGATGTGTAGTAGTAATCTGTGTGTAGATCTTCTAGAGCCATGATTTATTTCTAGATTCTAGATTTCGTTTTTATAAGAGATATTCTTCTACGCATACGTTTCACCTCTAGATTCCTTTAATTAAAAATATTCTTCTAGAGATAGGTTTCAATCTCCAGATCATTTAGAGACATGCGTTATCCCTTGATTTTTTAGAGATATGCTCCTAAAGATATAGTTTAGACATGTTCCATCTCTAGATATTCTTTTTATCTCAGATACATATTTTCCTGAAGATGTGTAATATTAATTTGTGAGTCTAGATTTCCTTTCATCAGAGATATTCATCTAGAGACTGGTTTTAATCTCTAGATCATCTAGAGATATATTTCATCACTTGCTTTTTAGAGATATGTTTTCGAAGATATAGTTTAATCTTTAGATCTTCTGCAGACACGTTTCACCTCTAGACTTTTTCTCACTTGAAATCCCTTCTTCTAAAGATGTATGATAGTAATCTGCGTGTAAATCTTCTAAAGCCATGATTCGTCACCAGATTCTAGATTTTATTTTTTTACTAGAGATATATTTCATATCTACATTTTCGTTTCATTAGAGATATTCTTTTAATCTCTAGATCATTTACAGACATGTTTTATCACTAGATCTTTAGAGATATTCCTGAAGATACATCAGCCGAAAATACTTAGATGTGCACAATTTTAACTCTAATCATCAAGAGATTATTCAACATTCACGATACAGAGAGATATTCTTTTGGGTCAGATAGACAATGTGATCAGAATAGTACACAAGCAATACTCACAGAAGTAAACTGCATGTTACAAACATCAAAAGCACTCTGCATCGATAGGTTTTCTTTAATTTGCAATCTCGCATCATCATTTATCATTGAAAGTAAATCGTTCCATTTGAAAGTGCCCCTGTGGGTAGCAGATATCAACCCAAATAACAATATTCAGATCGTAAATAGTACTGATTTAATTTTCCTCACTTATGCCGTTGTTTTGACATACTAATAATAGTCTTCAACGAAGGAACCTCTTTGCTTGTTATATGAACGTCGTAATCGAACTGCTTAATTTCTGGTATGGCTGTATTAAGAATATTGTACAAATTATGATCTCCCAGTTGCTCATCTAAGATCAATGCATCTACATCGGCTAGTTTCAAACACAACAGCAACTCTGAAGATTGATACAACGGGTTCATAGAAACCTGAAATCAAGCCGAAAATCACGCAGGCAAAATTAAAATCCGAAATAAACTTAATGTTTCATTACAATTTCAACGTACGGCGACGAGTCCAGCTCTTGATGCGGCTAAAAACGATAAATACCATTCGATCGTATTGAACCCCCATAAAGCAATATGATTGCCCTTTTTAAAACCCAAATTCATAAACGCTGCAGCTAAACTGTCGACCTGAAATTAGGTTTAAATTATAAAACATCATTTGCCGTGTTTGTAACAAAAAAAAAAAAAAAAAAAAAAAAAAAAAGAAAAAAAAA
>FIZR01013881.1:0-10145 GCA_900060175.1 Ferrisia virgata | reverse complement strand
CCGAGGAATAACTTCAATATCTCTAGAAAAGACGACGTAATCATTACGCGAGTGCACTCAGGTCATTCTCTTTTGACACGCTCCTATCTCTTGAATAAAAACTCTCTTCTCTTTATGTCCAACATGCACCAAATCACCATAACGTGCCAAGTATCACTGAGAAAGAATCCTATATCTTACATCAAACGATCCTGTAGAAGTCCTGGCTGATGATCGCCAAAAAATTCAAAATCTACTATCCATTGTGACCAAAACTGGACTAAACCCCTTTCTTTTTCAATACGCCCCTGGCCTCCGTTGCAGAACATGGCGTTAAGAAAGAAAAAAAAAAGATAACGCAGGCGAATACAAAAATGCATCAAATAACTATATGAACAATAAGGATCGAGTCAATGTTGTAGACCTCATCAAAACAGCAATCGAAAAAGTAAAAAATAACGTAACAACGGCCAACAAACAAAATAGTCTACCAATAAAAATAAAAAACTTGATAAACGAACGTGAAAAAGTAAAAAGAATTAAAAATAAAACGTAAGAAGATAAAATAGAACTGAACTTAAAATGTAAATTAGTAAAATACCGACTCAGGGAACACAATAATACAAGAAAAACTAAAATGATTAACAATTTCCCAGAAACTAACAGAAGTACAAAAAGTATTCGTAAAAATCGGTCACGTGGTAAAACTTGGACGATGTACTTAAGAGAGGGAAAAGGTACAAAACATTACGATAGAAAGAAAATAAACCAAATTACTGCTACCTACTACGAAAACCTATACAGTAACGGCCAACAAAGTACTTCTAAATTAAACCACCTACAAATCTCCGAACAAGTACCTAAATTCTTATTCTTCGAAATAGAACATATTTTGAAAAATCTGAAAGTACGCAAGGTATGTGGTCATGACGGTATTATGAACGAACGCTTAAAATACAAAGGAAAACTACTCACTTCAAAACTGACAAACATTTTTAACGAAATACTGGAAATATGGAAAATATCAGATGTAATTCTGTCACATAAAAAAGCTAACAAACATGAAATTACTAATTACAAATAAATTGCCCTAAGCTCTGCGATATATAAAGTTTTCTCAATTTTAATAAGAACAAGATTGTGAAAAGTACTGAACGAACAACAACAACGGGAACAAGCTGGCTTCAGAAAAAACTTCTCAACTACCGACCATCTACAAACTTCGTGTAAATTATGCTAAAAATTATTCTTTTCTTTTTTTTTTAAAGTCATATTCCACTATTTAGGAAATCAATTTTATGCGATTATGAAATTATAAAATTACAAAAAAGGATCACATTTGAGTGTCAGTATGAAAAAATTGTCCCTAACAGTAAACGAAAACGAACCAATTTCGCTAAAAATATAGAAGAAAATTTTTCAAGTAACGAGTATTAAATAAATAAATAAATAAATAAAAATTGTACTAATTACATTTAAAATATAAAAACTTACATTCTTTCGTTGTTTACTCTTTGCGTGCAAAGAATTCGAAGTATTGAATTATAACCTATACCGAAAGGTTAATAATTACAATAATATATTTGTAGATATTCTAAAATCGCATGTAGGTGGTAAGGTAAGGGTTACGTCACTTCAGTTTGAATCAATGTTCCACTTTAAAATACCCACGCAGCAGGTTCTCATCGAGTTCGATTTTCATTGTTATATTGGGAAAATAGCTGTTTACAAATATATTGAATTTGGTATAGAAGACGAGCTTCACATTTTGGTATCATCTATCGTAAGTGTAAGAATGTGTAGTACGTCTACGTACAAACAGGTATATTATGAAACTTGCGCTAGCGTAGGCTTCATTGAAGACACAACGTTGCTTTTCAAATCACCGAACAGAAACGACAGCCGAGTTTGTTTAAATTTACGTGCGGCATTGCTTTTCAAATAAGGAAGATGTCGATTTTACCAAAATAATTGACACATTGAAGGAATCTCTCCTAAGGATTACTATACCTACATAATATGTAGGCCTATATGTTAGTACCTACCTATCAATTTTTTGTATGCGATCATGTGCGTATTAGAAAATCTTCGTAAGGTACCCGTATGCTCATATACCATTGAAAAAAAAACAATTGTAATGAATATATTTTGATCATTGAGAAAAATGAATAAATTTATAACACATACTGTATTACGAGTATTATAATTGAGGGAGTCAAACTTCTACTTTCATCTTATTTCTTATAAAAATTACAATCGTTGTTTTTTTTTTCATCAAAAAACTACCAAAATAAATACACTGAAATTAGTTTCGAGTTTGGCAACACTGCTATATAAAATCATCGAATCATTTCGTTAAAATTTATTTTTGCTTAAAAACAGCATTTTTTTTTATTTTTTTGAAAAATTTAAAAAGTTTGTTTTTTCTCTGTGATTTTTAACTTTTTAATCAACCGATAGAAGATCAAAGTTTGTCTAGGATTGGACTAATATCGAATTAAAAAGACGTAGAAACTCAAAACTACACTTTTTTAGCTCAGTGACTGCGCTCAGGATATCTAACGAATTTTAATGGGAGAAAATCCCTTATTTTTTTAACTACTCTTGTACTATCTACTTCCAATTTTTTTTTCACTACCATTCAAAAATTAAAAAAACTGACCTGATCCAAACCCCCTTCTTACCATAAAAACACATCACACATTAAACTGATACAATTATTTATTTCGAATTTTGTTTGGTACTTTCGTAATTCTGAACACGTTTTTTGAAATACGTATTTGCGGCGAACAGAGTAGGCAATTCTATTAACATGCACACTTTTAGTCGAGTAGAATGATTCACGTGATAGGCGAAAAGTCTTCGATTTTAAATAGATTAAAAATTATTGAACATCAACAGATTTCACTTAAGAGCATGTTTTCAATTTTTTTACTACTTTCAAATAATTTTTAGCTCAATCGTACTACTTTTTCATCACACCTGGGGTAGGGAGTTAAGAGCATTCTTCGGATACAGTTTTCCTTCACCTGCAAAGTTTATCAGCATCTGCTAACATTAGAGACACTACAATTCACCCTCCAAAGCTGAACCTGGGTACACACTTGACGAGATGGAAACATTAGAAAAAAGGAAGAAACCGTTCAAGAGGCATATTTCGTATATCTACATGTGCCTATACCTACTACCTCGACTACCTACCACCTGGGTACTTTCGTATACCTACCAAACATCATTTAATTCAATTTGTGGATCGCTCTAAGCGAGGAAGGATATATGAAGTGGGGTGGTGTGAGGCGGGGGCGCGGGATAAAAAGAATAAAAACCTATCTATTCCCTTATTTATGCTCCCAACTACTCGGCATTGATAAGTCATTTCGCTCACCTCCCTAACTCAAGGAGTATGCTTCGCAATTCCCCTACATTTTATTATCAACAAACGTAAGTATTACAAAATTCTGCTGAAAATTTGCGAAGACAGACTTCCGTAAACTCCAATATTGGTGGTTGAGCGGGAAAGGGGAGGATTAAGAACAATAATGGTTGATTTCAAGTTTGTACGTATGATATAAAAGTGAAAAGGAAGTAAGAATGATCCAAGTTGAGTAATGTTTTGCGTTGAATTTTTCATCAAAAACTCACAATGAAAGATGATTATGAATGATTTTTGCACTGTATGTTGAAATGTTAACATGGTTGTGAAATTGAAAAAATTAAAAAACAAAAGAAACTGAAAAATAAAAAAAACTGAATTAGAAAATTAAAGAAATTAATCAATTAATAAATTTATGAAATGTCAAGTATGAAAAAGTTTATGATGATGGTTTTCAATTTCGGCACTTTATGTTAAAATTTTCAAGTTGGATAAATGTTACCAAATGACAAATTTTCAATTTTTCCGAATATCTTAAAATTATTTCAAATAACTCGAAGCTTTTTTACAGGGGAGCCACCTCCTCGTTACGAATCTTCTTTCGATTATCGATACATTGATTCAAAAAATGAACAGGTTCTACTTTTTTCATTCTATCATAATTCTCTTTCCTGAACTTGAAAGATCTTTCGACAACTCGACTCAATATCGGCCTACAATGTTCACTATGTTCAGGTTTTTTCTTTCACAATACTTACGACGAAGAATATTAGATTAATAATAACATTTCGCCCAAGTGTTGAAATAATACAAAACGATTCTATTTTCCTCTATTTATTCTCTTGTAACGTAATGTTTCACGCCATTTATATCAAAATCGAAGAAAAAAACTGCAGAAAAAAAGTTTTAAGTGATCTTGTATGAAGATAAATATTTTTACCAAAAGTTTGCTCGAAAATTGCTTTTAGTTTTTTGTTAAGTGCGTTTTCAACATTCGCGTACAATGTATAAATGCTGCTTGTATATCTTGCGAGTCATACGGCAAGCACAATATTTCAGTGTGAAAATAATGAAATTTCTGTTATTTCTTTTCCTTCCATCGCCAACATTATTTTTTCTGTTACTAGTAATTTTACCAAAAATACGGCGTCTAATCGAAACAATATACTGTTTTAATAGTTTACCGCCTTTATATTTTTGTTTATTAAATTTTTTCTCGAGTTCTTCCATACATAAGAAAATAATGTTGACAATCTTTATTTTAAAATTATTTTTCAATATAAAGATCTTGCAACGAAATTTTTAATTGTAGTTTGAAGCCGCAGCGTATAGAATAGGGAGGAAGGAAGGAATGTCTGGAGGTTCGACCGACCCATCTCTCTATAGATGTCCTAAAAATTTGTAAGTATTTTAGTTTTTTTTTTTTTTTTTTTAATGACTATTGAGAAAGCTATTATGAGCACTTCATTGAAAAATTTTAAATGTATGGGAGATCGTCTCCAACTTGGCGGTTGGGGTGGTGATCCCGAGGGTTGCACCTATATAGAGAAAAAATCAGTCAAAGAAAATAAATATTTCGTCATTTCTGAAAAAAAAATATGCAGAAAAATTCTAATTTTGAAGGTAAATGTGAGAGAAGCAAAACAATTACGCTAAAAGGCAATAAATACAAGCGAGCGACTATGGTAAAAAAAATAATAAAGAGTGAGGGTGAAATGGTTTGCAAAATGTAACGGTACATGGATTTTTTCAATTTTTTGTTAATGACTTCTGAAAAAAATTATTTTAAGCTTCCCACTAAAAAACTTTAAAATAAGTAGCAGTACAGCCCCCCCCCCCACTGAATGGTTTGAACCCAAACAGTAAAAGCTGCTTCATAATAAAAAAACGTAAAATTTTGAAATTTATCAATTTTTTTCTTAAAAATCCGAAGTTTGGGATTTTCCATTTTTTAACATTCAATATAATTTTTCTCCCATTGACAGCTGTTACTCATTTTAAATATTTTTAGTGCGGAGCTCATAATAGCTTTTTCAAAGATTATTCACAAAAAAGTAAAAAAATTATAAATTTTTAATCATGCTTTTTTGTATTTATTTTCTCATATTTTAATAACCACTTCACCTCCCCCCCCCCCTCATCTTCACTTCTATACCACTTATACTCGATGGTATACACTACGTTTTAGAGCAAACAGCGAATTTTTATCATTATTAATTTTTTTTCTATGAATTTTCAAAACGTGAAAATGGCATTCCTCAGCCCCTTTGATTTTTCTGGTATGCTAACCATTATACTGGTAAGTATCATGAGTTGACGTACTGCTGGTACAAGGAGTCCAAGGTTAATGCGAAACACCCGATATAACATATATTTTGATCAGAATTTTTTTTGGGTGATAGAAGATCTTCAAAAATGCAAGAAACCACCTTTTTTATTTTTTTTCCCAGCTTAATATAGTCATTTCTCCTCGGATATTTTTGCTCTTTGAAATATGTTCTATTGAACTTGTGAACGTTCGATTGTCACCATTTTTATTCAAATTTATTCATTTTTATGGTTTTTGATAATTTTTGTTTTAAAAACATCGTGGGACGATTACAAAGTTCAAAGCCCTCGCACAAAAAAAACTAACCTTGAATTTATAATTTCAGTGGGTTAAATTACACCTATTTTGAAACTTTATACGGTAATTTGTCGCAAATGTTAAATTTTTGATTTTTTGTTTGATTTTTTCGAAAAAGTCATATCGCTGGTCGGTTCTCGCGAATTAAGACAAAAATTGCTTTTCAAAAATTTGAGTAAAATAACGCAAATGGTGTTCAGATCTGGGTAGTTTGACCTGCTGAATATAAATTTCAGGCTAATTTTTTTTTACATGGGCTTTGAACTTTGCAATCGTACTACGATATTTTCGAAAGAAAAAATTATCAAAAACCATAAAAATGAATAAATCTTAGCAAACATGACGACGATCGAGCATAAATAAGTCCTATTGATCCTATTTTAAAGGACAATGAAAATGACTATTTTAAGCTTGCAAAATAAATAAAAAGGACAGGTTTTCGCAGTTTCGAAGGTTTTTCACACTAAAAAAAAATTCTAAAAAAAAATATGTCATAGGAATGGGTAACCTAAACAATATATACATTTTTTCGTCATGCCAGGTCTGAAACAACCAGTAGATATCGGCTTTGAAATTAAGAAATGCGTTTTTCTAGGTTAAAAAAAATGATAGAAGTAATTTTCAGCCATGACCCTTGATACAGTCCATCATCTCTGCAAATTAAAAAAAAATTCGGTCGAGAATTGTGGAATATAAAAATTTATAAGCTAAACACGTATTTCGAACACATTTTGGGGCGATATCGGAGGAGTAGGAGTGAGGTTGTGGGGAAACATTTTTACCAGCGAATTTTCAGACCATAGGTACCCACTTCCGCTAGAAGAACTGAAAATCTCAGCCTAGGGCCAATTCGCCCCTTCTTACCCGGCAATGTTTTTTAGACTCCTCCATTAGAGATTTATGGTTATTGGACTTGAAATTCAACACGCTCTTCGAATAATTATTACACATTAAGTAACGTATAAAATTTTCCATCTCATACGAGTGCAATTACATCACTCATACTTACACCCAAAAATATGGAAGTAATACGGATTTAAATCAAAAATTCGATAAGCCTATATATTCTGAGTAACGACGCACCACAACGACACAGAAAAAACTAGAATGAAAAGAAAAAACACGACCAAATATATAGCGACAATATGTTTCGCTTCTCCCAATCGTTATCGTCGTCGTTTTTCCACAGGGCAAACAAAATTCATACTTGTAAGTATTACGCACGAAATACCGCAAAGGGAAGATGTTGGAGGAAAAAAGGAAAAGTTTTACATCAATTCGAGACAAATGTTAATATCAACGTTCTTTCTGCATGTTGCGTTACCGACGAACGAGCCTTCCACTCGTTCGTCATTCGCGTCAGTGTTATTTGTTTCACGTTTACGTAATTGGCTGAAATTACTTCCTGCTGATTTATATTCTACGAGCATTTTTCTAACGTTTCATTTCAAAAAGCCAATATAACGATTGATAGAGAGAATATAATTCGAATACATTTTAAATTAGTACTTATTGATTCGTTTCGTTTGAATAGAAATACTTTAGGCTTACACATGTATACGTACGTGTGGCAGGCACTTCTCAAAGAAATCTGCCTCCAGATTTTTCTTTCACCATTACCCCATTGTATTGGGTTTTCCTCCCCTGTAGAATACCATCATTCGTCCCTCGTACACAAGCTAATTATAAGGATACCTTATGAAGGAATGGGAGTTATATAAAAGTTGAAAGCAAATCTTAATATTTTTGCTCATATATTATGCAGTGTATCGTATAAATAATTGATCTATGCTAAACTGAATCGTTGACGCGATTGTAGCGCAGCCACGTAAATCTAAGGCTTTAGAAAAAAAAATCGCGAATCTTTTAAAATTTCGCCCTTTTAACGCGAAAACCAATTTATTTCGCGAATTCGCCGCACAATGCTAAATTACACCGAATGCGACAGACGAACAATCGAATGAATAAATCATCAAAGGCGCGTCTCGTCGTCGTCCTGGCACTCGTACTGTACCTACATTTAAATGCGCATCGTTTTTAACCCTGCTCGCTTTGTGTACCACGACATGGCATCGTTCGAGCCGCGCTACACCTCGGCCTCGCCTGCCCCCATCGCCGAAAAGCTTTCTATTCTGTCGTATAATTTTATAGCAATAGAAGTTAAGTATATACGCATAGCTGGTACATAGCACCTACTAAAATCGAGCCTGTCGTCTTTCTTTTTGTTTTGATTTCAGGGTATTAACTACGATTCGCCCAGAGGAGGCGTTTCGGTCGTTACCGAGAAAAGCAACAAATTCAGCTCCAGTAGCTTATTAATAATCAACGCGTCTAAAGAAGATTCCGGAAAGTATACCTGTAAGCCAGATTTAGCCAATCAGACTTCCGTATTTGTCCACGTATTACCTGGTAAGTGGAGATTTTTCATTTTTTGTCAATTGGCTTGAAAATCGAACAGTTTTTGCCATTTTTACCTCGCGGCAGGCAACTCATATCCAACATCTGTACATGACTGAAAATTGACCCAAGGTCATCTCCCAATCATATCTGTTCATCTAATTCGCACCCCATCTAAGCTTACTGGTAGAATTTAAGTGATTTTTACCGCAATAGGATATTCCTTACGCTTATTTCACTCAAATTCTCGAAAAGTAATGTTTGCCTCTCAACATGTGGGTACTAAGGCGAGCCCCGAATTTTGCTTTTTTTGGAAATCTGCAATTGGCAGGTTTACAATAGTTGCGAAATTATCTCAAAGTAATGTGGTAAAAATTTCAACTTTCCAACTCAATTTTTTAAACTTGACTAATAATTTGCCAAGTTACAAAAATTTAAAAAAAAAACGAAAAAAAATTTGAAAATTTTCACATATGTATTTACAGGCAAAAAAAAACAGTGTAGGCAAATTTTCCCCATTTACCTGCTTTTTAAGTATTTTTTAACAAATTACTTCTAGCGTTTTTTCACGATATTTTGAAAAACTACAAGGTCGATCAAGGTAATTGTAAACACTTTTTGTATTTTCATTTTTTCTCACGCTTAATTGGCCAAAAAAATACCAAAATCAATTTTTTCGCGGAAAGTCATCTATACCAACAGAAAGTACATAATTTAAGCTATCAATTCATGTATTAGAAAATAATTTTTCATGAACTGGATCCTAATTATAAAATGTTCACATTTACCCTAGCTATGTTTACAATCACCCGACGAAACGTGGGTAATTGTAAAGATACACAAAAAAAGAAATGAAGTGGTACAAACTGAAATATTATTGTTGTGAAATGAGAATGAACGAAAAAAATATTTAATTTTATTATCGTAGTTAAACATTTATATATCGCTTGAATCTACTTCTCACAGTGTTACCAACATCAAGTGTTGCCACTATGAGAAGTGAGAAAATTCCTACCGTCACAGAGGCAATAATGAAAACTTCTTATTGATGATCATTCTGTGTTCAAATTAGTACATTAATTCTACACATGAAAAAAAAAAAAATTTATCTGAATTTTTAAAAATTCTTGAAAATTTCCGAGCTTTAAGTGAGTTTTGCAAAATTAAAAAATTGAGATGAAAGCTGAAATTTTTACCATACTCTTTTGAGGTTATTTTGCAGCTACTGTGACCCCGCTGTTTGAAGATTTCTCCCCCCCCCCTCAAAAACAAAAACCATTTCAGTTCATCTGAGTACGAATGTACCTAGTCCATCTACCAATAAAATATGATTTTCAAAAAATATGTAAAACAAAAAAGTTGAAATTTTAAAATTCACGTAGTCATACGAATTTTAGGCTAGTTTCTCTATTCGAGTAGTTAGCTAGGTATTTGAAGGTTTGCAATCAGTAATGGTAATTTTTGAAAAAAAAAAGTGAAAAATAATTGAAATCAATAAATTTGAGTAATGAATAAACATTCAAGCATCTTTACCATAGAAATTACGGTCATACTTCATTGTCTAAAAGAAATTCAGCAAACAAACTCTCATCACAAAAAATTCCGCATTCAAACCGACTCTCTACCTTCTCTTTTAGCAATTCAAAACAAGTTTCCAGACAACCCATTAATTCAAAACGTCCATCAGGTAATCCTCAATATCCAATCTTCTGACAAAAAAAATCAAATTTATATATGTTCCAAGTCACATAGGTATAGAGGGAAACGAAA
>FIZR01013878.1:0-51604 GCA_900060175.1 Ferrisia virgata | reverse complement strand
ACACACACACACACACACACACACACACACACACACACACACACACACACACACATATGCAATGCAGTCGTGATGGTCTGATGGTCGCCAGCGCCACTTGCAATTAGTGCGACCCTTCTATTGGCTTCGGAAATATACATAAATAGGTATATATACAAATACCTAAATGGGAGGTCAACGTTAAGAGTAAATGGGGAAGGAGGAGAAAAGTAAAAAAAAAATACATATAGATATATTAAAAAGCCAAACTACATATTAGCGCAAATATTTACATAACTCGTGCAATATGGAATCCTTTATGGAGGAAATTCACGTTTTACCCCTTCTTCCTGTCCAACCTGTGACTCTGCGATGCCTATTTCCTTCCAAGTGAATGTACGTGGGTGTGTGTGTGTGTGTGTGTGCAGTTTATGAACGCATTTATAAACACAAATTCATTACTAGCAGTACCACCGAGAGAGGTACACAGTCGTTTACACATTCGACATCGGCATTAATTGAGATGCCGCCCTTCTCCCTCGTCCTGCACATGGGCCGGATGCTATCGATAGATAGTACCTACCATCTACCATCTACATACTGCGAAGAGAAGCAATCCTCCTCGCCAGCGCCAGAAGAGGAAAGCGAGCACTGAGCACTGAATACCGAGCACATAGCCAATGTTTTATATAATTTATACGTGGTAACATTACAGGAAAAATTTTACACGTACAAGTGACGTCATTAATATGTATTTTAATAATAGACTTTTTTCTCTTTAAAAACTTTTTTAATTACGCCCGCGTGTTTCTCTCTTTCTTTTCCATATCGTCGTCGTGTATACAAGCTTGTCATAAATATCCCCTCGAACGAATTGTTTATAAATTCAAAATACCATTAAACGTGGTAGTTAGTTACATTATCGACGCGATACGAATTTCGTGTATATGTAGACGTACGTGTACGTGTGTAAATACCGACTCCCACGATCGAGCAAACTGTTTCAAAAATTTTGAGAATTCCGCTTCGAACAAAAAACTTCGGAGGTCGTTGAACGCGCTGCGGCAAGCTACGCACAAAGGAACGAAATTGAAACGCAATTGTGAGCGTAAGAAAATTCGCCGAAAGAAGAGCGCAGAAAAAAAAGCAGACATATTCGATAATCTGGCTGGTTACCATTTCAATATCGAATATCATTTTTCAAAATCTCGCCAACTCGGTAATGGTCGAAAAATTTAAAAATTTACTGAAATATTCGAACTTGGTATCGAAATTCATTGCCTTTCCAACTGTTCAACTATTCATTAGCCAAAAAAATTCGACCGCGTATTTAAGAAGAAAAAGGAATTGCTTTGTATTTTTTACTAGTCGAATAATCAAAGGAAAAGCATCGAACAATAAAAGATGAAAAAAGTTTTCGCCAACATACAGGATGTCCTAAAAAGTACCGAAGTACATGCTGGGGATCATTGGGCTTCAAATATGAATCATTTTCTACACTAAACAGGAGTCTGTTTATATCTTGGGAAAGTACAGGGTGAAATCAATTTTCTGAAAGTGCAGCACATGCCTTACCTGAGGAAGGAGGAGGGGGGGTGTAATTTCTTCAATTACTTCCCAACAGTTGAAACAGAAGTTCCACAGCACCAACAAACAAACATTTTCATTTCTTGGACTTTTCTCCCAAAGAGTTCGTGAGGAGTGGTTAGTAATTTTCAAAAATTTTCTCAATTTACTTTCAGAATCACTTCTTTTGCATAGTACTTTCCCACTATTACGTAGAATGTAAAAAAAAAAACGATGTAAGACTGTTCCTATTTTCGAAATGTGAGAGGGGAGGAGTATAGAAGGGAGACAGCTGTTCTTCAAGTTGTAGCAACATTCTCCAGGGTATGCCTCTATATCAAAAAATTCGAAAATTTAGTTCAGATAAACACAGTAGAGGGTTACCTGGAGAGGAGGAGGAGGAGGGATTAATTTCTTCAATTACTTCCCAACGGTCGAAACAGAAGTTCTACAGCACCAACAAACAAACATTTTCATTTCTTGGATTTTTCTCCCAAAGAGGTCGTGAGGAGGGGCTAGTAATTTTCAAAAAATTTCTCAATTTACTTTCAGAATCACTTCTCTTGTGTAGTACTTTCCCACTATTACGTAAAATGAAAAAAAATGATGTAAAACTGTTGCTATTTTTGAAATGGGGGAGGGGGAGTAAAGGGGGGGGGGAGGCAGCTGTTCTTCAAGTTGCAGCAATTTTCTCCAGGGCATGCGTCTATACCAAAAAATTCGAAAATTTAGTTCAGATAAACATTGTAGAGGGTTAAATGACATAAATATTTTCGTTTTTCTTACTTTTTTTTCCAGATGTTTATGGAACGCAACTACAGGAGAAGGAGAAGGTGGGGGGAGGGGCAATGACTTCTATGAAAATTCCTCTCGAAAATGAACAGATTACGTCTATACAACTCGGGTACACATTTTAACGACCCAAACATTGAATAAGCCTATCACTAGGTTTTTATTGGGAGCACAATTCGATTTTGACAACTATTTGAGCGTTGTACCCAAATCGGGCTCGAGATGAGGAGGTTCAAAATCCAAAATTTGGCAATTTTTGAGCATCGTCGACGTTGATTTACAAAGTCAGAAATCTGCTTTCAGCTTTTAGACACAAATTGGGTGTCAAGATGGGGGAGGAGGAGGAGGAGGAGGAGGAAGGACACGAAAGGAGGGGTTAAAATTTCAAAACTTTGCAAAATGCACAGAAATAAGTATCGGGTTTTCAAATACGCTGTTCTGGCATCTTGAGACTATTAAAGTTTGAGACGATTTTGGATCTAGATAAATTGACACTAATGATCAAAAAACTGACCAATTTCGGAATTAACTTTTTTCCTGTGCGCTCCAACTCCTCCCTACGACTTCCTACGGAAAAAATTCAAAGAAGTAAAACTGTTGCCCTGTTGATGCTCTGCAACATTTTTTTCGTAAGTGCGTTATTTGGGAAGTAATTGCCAAAAAACTACATTTTGCACCTCTCGCCTTGATTTCCAAAAATAGGAGAAAATATGCGTGAATTTTAGCGAAGTTTGGCAACATTGAAAAGCATGCTTTGCAGAAATTTCCGTTTTCAGTGAATTTTCATCGAGTTTAGGATATTTGTAAGTTGAAATGATGGTAACCATCGCGAAAAGGGGCAAATTGAATTTTTTGAAAAAATTCAGACACGAAAAAAATACAGAATATAGATTACTTAGAGGAGCTCAAAATAATCATATCTCCTCAGAATAGAGAAATATTTCGTCGTTTTTTTTTTTCAAAACTTCAAACGAGTATAACTTCGTTTCTAAGAAAAATACAAGGATGGAATTTCCGCCACTGAAAAGACCAGATTCGGTTCATCCAAAGGTACTAATAATAACGATAGACTATGGAAATAAATCTTCGATATTTTAAACAAAAACCGTGAAAATTGCACACATTTTGAAACGTGTTTTTTCGATTATTTCGAACAGCCTCACCATCACACTCTACACAAAATCATCTCTTTTCTGGTAAAAACCTCGATTTTTTTCATCTATAAATGTTGTTCTGGAAAATAAAATTGAATACGCTGAAAAATTTTTCAAACCGGTATACCTCGATCCCCTTCAATTCAGGAGGTCAGTCAAACGTACATACATAGACTCGATATGTGTTGCATAGTTATTGATTAAAGGGGGTTCCACATCCAGACGGGACACCCTGTATACGAAATTGTAATAAATTGAAATGGACTCTTTAATTTGCCGATTTTCCACTTTTCAAACCTTGAAAATCAAAAAAATTGATATTAAACAACGAACACACTTTTTACGATCCGCCTGACGCGTGTAAATTTCCAATTTCGAGCATCGTAAAGATGGATTTTTTTCTATCAACAAAACACCGTTCCGCACTTCTTCAAGCTATCTATTCCAATCGTTCGGTTACCGACGACGACTTCCTGTTCTGAAGCACACTACTCGGACTTCTCACGCAACCTCGTTAATTACCGCTAATTTCGCGACCATTTACCAAAATCCTCGACCGATTGCCATTCCATTCAGTGTCGATTGACGAAAGCCAAACTAACCAAAATCGATTAGCGTAACCACGCTAGGAATACTCGCACGATTAGCAACGGCCAGCTAAATGGGCCTGATTAATGTTAAATACTCCGACTCATCTACTCCAAGAAACGTACAGAACACGTAATGTACTCGGCTATTTATAGCATTTCGCAGGCTACTTATAAAAAAAAAAAAATCATAAATGTACACGTTACAGATAGAACAAGTACGTAGACAGACGTACATAGTGTACATGCTTTTTATACACATGCTACATTATACAGTATGGTGAATGGGGGAGCCGAAGGGGGAGGGGAAAAATTAAATTGTAATATTACTCGTACGTACGAGCGAGCGAGCGAATACGTTAATTTTTGAAACTATTTTTATCGCCAGACGAAACTTACCAGTGGAAATGATTTTCGATCATTGAAATAATAGCGTGTGAAATATTTTTTTGATTACTATCCAAGCTGGCATCTAAATCCTTTTCGAATCGTTGACTCAGTTCTTTAATTATGAATGAACTATCCGCAATTTCTTCGCCGTTCAATTCCACAAACGGCAATTGGCCTTTTTTCGATCTGTACTTCATTTTGTGATCTACATTCTGTCAAGAAAAACAAAAAACAAACGAAGCAAAGATTAGCGATTAAATCGAGAACATTGTACAAGATAAACCTGTACGATACATGAACTGGTTTCGATGATCAGAAAATGAAACTGCAAGTTGTGCTAATAATGTAACATAATGTACGCGTATCCGTATAGTTCCTCCTATGAACTAATTTCAAATTAACACGGTTTGAAAAAGACTATAGATACACTTTTTGCCTACTTCTCGATTCGAAATGGTCGATGAAAGAAAAAAAAACATTACTTCGCGATGCTTTTTTGGCCTGATTTTCGTGAAATATTATATATTTACGAGAATTGAAAAAAAAGCATCGCCAATTTCTCAATCTATGGTAAAGGTAAGAGGGAGGAAATGAGACTAAAAAGTCGACCGTATCGAATGGGGCACCACATACAGGACCTATATTAATTATACATACCAAAGGGTGTAGCCGAGTAAGGGGTGATTTTTGGCTCCAGGCCCGATTTTCGATCTACTAGTTCCCAAATCGTGTACCTCGATGTACAAAAATTCTGGGGAAAATTTTGACCCCCCCCCCCACTTCCCTTCCTTTCGAAGTTATAGTAATTTTATTTGTATTATTTTCAATAATTTTTAATTTCAACGGATGCGAATGAAATTTTCTATTCTTCGGAACAAAGTTATATCTCACAGAAGTGTATTTGCGATAATTTTTTCATCACTTCTGGTGCACTCCTTCTCGTAGTTTTTACCATTTGAAATTTTCAACAGTAAAAAAAAAAAAAAACACCCTGGTATACAGAAATGTTTAATTTCAGCATATTTTTCGAATTTCGAGTGTTTTATACTGAGGGGAAAAAAAAGACCAAATGAAGAAACCAACGTCGGATTCGTGTTTAGCGAGTAAAAATATCCTGATAAACACCATTATCGCAATAATTTTACTTGAAATCTCGAAATTCGTTTTTTTTTTGGTCATAAAAAAATTGAAAAAAGTGAGAAAAAATTGAATTTTTAGACTGCATAAAATAATAATGAAAATGATATTTATCGGTGTATTTTGAACGTATTTTTTTCTTCGGGCCATTTCTTTCCATATAAAACGACCAAAATTTGAAAAATCTGCTAGAATAACAATTCTGTATCTAGTTGTTGGCAAAAATTATCATCAATGCTCCAATACGCCGATATCTTGGCGAGAAGTCACTTTAAGTAAAACAAAAAATAATTTCATTGCCTTGAAATTGAAAATTCGGTATTGCATTTGGTACCGTTCAACCATTTGTTCTAGAATTTTTTTCAACATCCAAGGTACATCATTTGGGAGCATTACATCAAAAATCGGAGCTGGGGTCCGGCTATCCCAACTTTGGAGTGGAGATATGCGAGGAACTAACTCAAAAAATAACCGAAACAAAAAACAACTTTTTCGGAGCTAAGCTGAAAAGTGAAAATCCTCAAAAAGCACATCTAGCACCTACACTAAATCTATATACCACATTTCAACTTCCTAGCTCAATTTGGAGGCGAATTATGCGAGGAACAAAGTCAAAAAATAAGAAAAACCGACCAAAACACTACATCTTTGCGTGCAATCAGGCTGAAAAGTCGAGACCCACAAAAGGCACATTAACAACTCCTACTAGCTTAATTTGGAAAACAGATATGAAGGAGAACCAGCCTTTTTTCGAGCAAAAAAGGAGAACCTCCCCCCCCCCCTTCATAATATCTCACGCCCTAATTTACCTAGAAGGTTGATTTTTGGAGAGTGTCATACAACTTTGAATTCACTATCGATTGACTCCAAAAAAGGACAATTTTTACGTTTTGACCCCTCAGCATTCCCCTGCCCAAAATTTGGGCATGACTGCCCACTCATACATCATATCTAATCCGCAGCCCAATTGATTCTGCTGATCGAATTGAAGCGATTTTGGTCAGTATCGAATAGAATAGATGGGGGAGGGGAGGGGAAGGGTAAATGGGGGGGGGGAATTAATATCTGACGTGGCTAAAAATGATCTTAACAGTCTTCTTAGGGCCCCAAAACGGATTTCGTTGATATTACTTCCTTCCCCTTCATTCGCCGTAAGTCGATAGACTATAATTGTCTGGTTTTCGTTGGCAATATGATATAGAAAATCAGGCTAAAAATAACATTTGAAAAATCGATTTTGGTTGAATTTCAATTTGGAATAATAACGAACACGCAAACAAAATTTGATTACCAAAAAAAAAGGTTTGAAATATTATTTTATCGTAAATTTTCTAGCTTTATTTCCTTTAGATTTTGAAAACGAAAAATGGGATGGTTAAAATTAACAAGCCGCTTCAAAATATCTACTTATATGTGTCCGAAAGTAAAGCTTTTCAAGGTCGGTACTCCTTCTAAATTTAATTTCTGCTTCTCTCGATCGGTTCAATATCTTTTACGTATGTATAACTGGAGTAATCCTTAGTTTTGCAAAGCTTGTTGTGCACATATCGAATGATAATAATGCTCGAGTTATAATTTGAAAAAATTTAAGTATAGGAGGAATAGGCCAATCATAAATCAACTAAGCACGTATAATATATATGTGCGTACCAACACTTGATACTTTTTTACTTGGGACCAGAATATGCGAGCCGATAAAATCGAATACGTATAAGCTGAAAGTTTTGGTAAAACTACTAGTTATCGTGTTGCGGGGAAAAAGGAAAAAGGGAGCGAAAAGGCGCTACGATAATGCGCAAAACGAACACGCCGTCGCCATACGAAGAGAATATTATTGAAGAGCCAACTGTAAGCCTTACCCTTTCTACTACGATAGGTCGACACAGTGGTCGTTGATTTTAAAAACCCACCTTTTCGCGTCGATATCGTACGCTTTCGAGTCTGGTCGTGGCTCACGAACATCTAGAGCACGAGCAGCAAGTTGTGCACAAACAAATTTCATCGCAAAGCTTTCGATAATTTAGTACGCGACTCAACATGTATAGAAAATTACGCTTCATACAACGATACGTGGGCATATATGTCAGTGTAAATATATATGTATGTACGTATAGATTAACTATCCTTTTTGCTCAAAATTCCGATGAGGAGGATTTCGATTTTCGAGCACGAAATTTTTTTATAATCTGAAAAAATTGCGAGAAAAAGAAAAGAGAACCTAAATAATTACAACAGTCAAAATTTATGCTAAAAAACAAAATTAGGCTGGAAAATCATTGCCTACAAAATTCAAATGTACATGATGCTATTTCTTGAGCCTTATTCTATTCTTTGCGATGCCAAAATAAAAAAAAAAAGACGAAGATATCTATATGCATTATGCACCTCTAATACATATCGACGAACGAACAATACCAATGGTGCGTTTCCTTTATCTTGCTTTGGTTGCAAAGAATTTGATAAGCAAATTTTTCTAGTTGTGATAAACCAAGTACACGCTGATCACTTGTCAGCATATAATTGTAATACATACGTACGTTGAATGTAAGTATATTTAATCGCAGCAATTATGCACGCGTGTGATTTCTGATTTGATATCATTCGATGATACTATTATTCTCGATACGAAGTTACGAACATAGCACATATTGATAAGAAACCAGCAGTATAACGAAGCGAATTTACGTATTGTTTGCGAAAATTTCGGCATGCTTACCGCAATCTCTGGATACGAGTAAGCCATAGCTTTCGATCGCTTCGTGCATTTATATTCGAGTAACATACACGTAGTCACGTACTTTTTGAAAGATCGAAGATAAAGGGAGGTACATATTTTAATAACGTTTGTTTTTCTTTTTTCCTTTTCATATAAAGATGTACACATAAACTCAGATACGCGCATAAAGGTTAATTATAATGTCAGAATATTCGAATAGTAATACAACACAAACATACGTACTCGTATATTCGTAATTCGAGTTCTTTACGAAACGTTACACTTTTGTTCTACTATAATCACTTCGTTTGAAATGAATATTACAACTTATATAATATATTTCTCAAAATAGAAGATTAGTCCCGAGGGAGATCGAAACATTTAGCACGCGTATACCCAAACCTTGTCTCGTGCTTAAAGTTACAGTGTCGAACGTTTCGTTATTTCGTGATTTTTCACTTATTAACACTCCTATCGAATTGGAATACGTATTTGTATGTATTTTACTGGGCTGAGAGAATGAAAAACACGATCTTAGAAGCGCAACTAGACGAATAGGAGCATTTTTCAAAGAGTGTGTAACTGAAACCGTTAGAAATATTTCGTTATTCCGATATTCTTCTGCTCCTATCAACATGCGAAGTATTGTTTTCGAATTAAAAGGACGAAAAACTAGCTACCAAACGTACTACTTGGCGGTTGGATGCAAATTTTGTAATAACCGAAACTGAAACCGTTGTAGACGTTTGGTTATTTCGCTATTTTTTTTAAAGCAAAGCTCAATTCACAACATTCAAATCCAAGAATGAAACCGTAACCATCCAATGCACTGTTTTAATAACTGAAAGTACTTTTCAAAGAATGTGTAACTGAAACCATTGGAAATATTTCGTTATTTCGCTAATCTTCTGCTCTTATCGACATGCAAAGTATATCGTTTTCGATTTAAAAGGACGAAAAACTAGCTACCAAACGTACTACTTGGCGGTTGGACGCAAATTTCATAATAACCGAAACTGAAACCGTTGTAGACATTTAGTTATTGCGCTAATTTTTTTTCGGCAAAGCGCAATTCACAACATTCGAATTTAAGAATGAAACCGTAACCGTCCAATGTACTATTTAGCAACTGAAGGCACTTTTTAAAGAATTTATAACTGAAACCATTGAAAACAATTCGTTATTTTATGATTTTGGAACCTATATCCACAGAGAAAACACTTTTTTCGAATGATGGGATGAAAAGCTGATCATCCCAAGCATTACACTGCTATATTTTGCACTTATCGCCGCACAGACAGTAACTGAAACCATCAAATACATTTCGTTATTTTTCAATTCGTACATTTTTTTGAATGAGATGATGAAAAACTAGTTTCCTATATTATTTACCGATTTGGCACATTCATTGAGGAGTATACAACTGAAACCATTACTAACAATTCGTTATTTCGTGATTTTAAAGCCTATATATATTTGAAAAACATTATTTTCGAATGAAGGAATGAAAAACTGACGATGTCGAACATTACTTTGAAATGTGTTGCCTTTTTTCCAGAGAGACTATAACCAAAACTATTAAAAACATTTCGTTATTTTGCTATTTTCGTGTTTCCATCAATTTGAAACCCATTTTTTTCAAAATGGAGAATGAGAAACTAGCTGTCTAACTTATCATTCGGCAAATTAAGGTCATTTTTCAGAGAATCAGCAACTGAAACGAATTACAACGTTTTATCATTCCCGCTATTTTTGTTTTCTCAAAAATTTGAAATATACGTTTTTCTAATTACAGAATGAAAAACTGTCTATTTGACGCACGATTCGGCTACTCAGCGCATTTTTCAAAAAGTCTGTAACCGAAACCAATTGAACCATTTTATTATTCTGTTAGTTATTTGCCCCTTTCAACTTGCTTAACACATTTTCCAAATTAGAGAGCGAAAAAGCGGTAGTCTAACGTACTGTTTGAAGATTGAGCGCTTTTTCCAGCTAATCTGTAACTGAAACCAATAGAAACATTTCGTTATTTCGCTATTTATCTGCTCCTATTAAATTGCAAAACACGTTTTTCGAATTGGGGAATAAGAAACCAGCTATCTAACGTATTATTTGACGATTAGAGCCATTTTTCAAAGAACTAGTAACTGAAACTAAATCAAAGTTATAATTTTGTTGTTTTTGCATTCTCATCAACTTGAAAAAAAAAAACACTTTTCCTGAATTAAAAAATTAAAAACTGGATACCAGATGTACTATTCGATGAGTGAATGTATTCCTCAGAGAATCTGTAACTGAAACCAATTTAAACATTTCGTTATTGTTTTTTTTATTGCTTTCTGAAATTGCAAAACACTTTGAACTGGAAAATAAAACACTGTCTATCTGATATACTACTCTGCACCTTAAATGCATTTTTCAGGAAATCTGTAACCGAAACTATTACAAAAATTTTGTTATTTTTCTACTTTCGTGCTTCTATTAGTTTGTACAACAATATTTTTTTTTTTGAATCAGAAAATGAAAAACTGATCATTTCACGCGTTACACAGCTATTTCATGCATTTTTTTTTTTTTACAAAGAATGTGATTGAACGTATTTTAAATTTGTTGAAAAATAAAAATATATTCAAGTGAAGAATAAGACACGATTTTGGTTATCATCGGCCCCTCATGTCGTTCAAAACACAGAATATTATGTTCAAAAATAAATTTAAAAGCCCACTCTTCTATTTACTTGTACGGAAGTAGGTAATGAAAGCGTAGGGGGCCAAGTGATGTAGTTTATATGAATATGCATTGTACCCTACCCTATAACTTCTCATTTCTGTACAATTAACTACCGAAGTGAACTTTCAAACACATTAGACCTTAGTGTCATGAAAATTATATAAAAACGTATCACGAACATTTTTTTTTTTTTACGCTATTCGTCTCATTTGTAAAAATTAAAAGGGTTTTGTCTTTTACTGAACTTCACACGGACAAGTTTCTCTTTTGGCTCAATTTTCACATAAAAGAGTTTGCCTTTTCAAGCGCTCGTCCCCAACACCTCAAAAACCAAACTTTCTTCATAAATTCGTTTTTTTTTTTCTGGAATGATATTTTCAACTTCAAAGACAATTCAAACCAAATAACTAATGAGTGAAAATGAGCTTACTTCTTTTTTTAATTTTTCTGTAATCGTCACAGATACGTGTCACTTACGTTATACTTATTTCAGGGTGTTTGTTGAATCCGAAAAACAAAATTTCGTACTTTTTATTTCGAATAGTTGTAATTTGTCATGCACTCTCCCTTACCTTTTTTTTTACACGCAAATTGAGCTATTTGGAAATTTTTCAATAAAAAAAAAAAATATAACAAACAAAATTGATTTGAACAATCGAATTTTCAAATTTTGGTTTTTTTAAAAAACTTGATTACTTCCTTTCAAAATTTTGTAAATTTTGGACAGTTCTTCGTACTTTTTGGGATGATTTTCTAAAATTCGTACATTTTTTCGGTCAGTAGACAGCCTGCATCTATTTGAAAAAAAATTTCGAGTACTGAATATTTTTCACAAGACATTTGACTAGATCAACTAGACCGTATGTATTTGCTATTTATAAGTGTAAGATGAATTGATTTGCTGTAAAATAGATATTACAGAAAAGTAGCCAAATCGAGCATAGTGCAACTGAAATAAACCAGACGACCGTAGTCGTCCATATATTAAAGACCATATCGTGATGTCTGAAAACTTCGACACCGGCAGAGAGATTCGCGTGACACAAGGAACGAAAGACAGAAGCAGCGAACGGAAATTTTTCTCAACTATTCCGAGAAAAATTGGATTGCATCAGCTCGGTTTCGGCCCAATAATGCGATGCATACTTTACACGTGAATCTAAACGATTCAATTATGCACTTCATCTATCATACACGCCTATACCAGATATATCTATACGGAGTGTATATATTATAATACCTACACATTAGATAAGCGGCGATATACCTATACATATATGTACGTATGTAGATTATATACATCGACATAAGCGATGTGGCTGTCACCGCCAAGCCATACTATGCCACCATCTCCACCTCACGCTTACTACAAAGAACAGGTATCAGGTATCTAATAATACGTATAAGTTTATTAACGTGCAGTAGGCATTTACATAGGTGAAGGCAACCAGCGCTCACTGAAAGTGTGCATAGGTAATACATGCAGCACCGAGCTCGTAGTTCGTAATTCGTACTTCGTACTTCGTACGTATATCTATGCAACACTACCCATGCACATATACGTAGGCAACATCGAGAATCGAGAAGAATGCAGAATGCACACGGTCGCTGCTCGTAGTCGCCACCGTCTCCGTGTTAACTCAATACATGGATTCTATTTTGTGTTCTACAGTACCAAAGAGTACACGAGCAGAGAGGCAACCAACGCGGCATTCTAAATTACGAGCACACAGAATACCGGAAATTATTATCGACGACGATAAACGAAGAATTTTTAAATCTAAATCCGCCATGCTCGTATTAAAGTACTCATCACGTGCACTTCGACGTGCAATCACCTACATAAGTAAGAACACGTACATATACGTATACGTATATGTATAATTGAACCGAAGCATTTCATTTCACATATCAACCATCTGAAGAAACCCCATCATCAGTATGGATTCGATATTCGTTTACATTTTCATTCTTCACTCTCTCTATTTACCATTTTCTTTCGGCACTCGTGCTATTTCCTAGTTTACAACTTGGTTTCGTAGGTCTTGAAAATGGTGAAAATAATAACGAAATTATGAACCAAGTTGAAGCATGCATTTCATCTAAAATCTTTCATCAAAAAAATAAAAGAAAATATCTACACAGTCCAGTCAAATTAGCACAAAAAGTAATTCGATGTACACCACCCTCTAAACAACATATCTAAAATCGGACTCCTGCTTCGTTTCTAATATTTCCATTTCTGCCCTAAAAACAGGCTTTTTACCAACAACTTTGCCTAACTTTGTTCCTAAACGCGATACAGAAAAAAAGTCGGATCAAAAAATGTAGCTGGTAAAATTTCCAATACAAAAGTTTATCACGTATTTTCTTCGAAAATCGATTCAAAGGCTTTAAAATCAGTTTAAAGTGGACGTGTTATGCGCTAACGTGATGTTCCGCCTAATGTTTCCGTTGCGCCACCAGGGCCAGCCGCCAACGTTGGTAGACACGCGGGCTCAATTCTCTTTCAACGTACTAGGAACAAAATTACATAAACTAAATGCTATGTTATCCCATGTTAAAGTAAATTACTGTCTAAATAAAGATACAATATGCGTGCAATATTTTAAAATTACTTCAACTTTATAAAATAGATTTATACTGATCGTAGTTTTCACAGATATCAGAGACTTTCTGGATCATTGATATTCTCTTCTGATTCAACACCAAATCGACTGTGGGAGGTAAAATTGAAATAATGCATTTAACCATCTAAAAATGATATCTTACATTCATTTTAGTGGGGGGGGGGGGGGGGTCTTTTTTGGGGGGGGGGGGGGGGGTGTCTTAAAAACGTTCCCGTCATAGTTTTTCAGAAAATCTTTAAAAAACGGGGTAGTGGTAAAAATATAAATCTATTTTATTAAAAAAATTTTAAAAACAATTTCTTTCGATTTTTTGAAAATTTTTGAACTTTGAGTCAGATAGATCTGCAGGTTAAAAAAATTGAGTGACAAAACTAAAATTTTCACATCATTTTGAAGTCATTTTGCAACTATTGGTATCTCACAGTGGCAGATTTCCAAAAAAAAAAAAATAATAATAAAAAAAATAAAATAAAAACGAAATTTGAGACATCTTCACTTTAGGTATACTGAAAAAGAATTGAGCCCGTGTGTCTACGAACGTTGACCGCTGGCTCTCGTGACACGACAGAAACGTTACGCGGAACATCACGTTAACCCATAACACGTCCCCTTTAAACTGTTTTTGAAGTGTTTGAATCGATTTTCGAAAAAATATGTAATGATCTTTTTTATTGGAAATTTAACCAGCTACATTTTTTGATCCGACTTTTTTTCTCTATCGCGTTTAGGAACAAAGTTAGGCATAGTTATCGGTAAAAAAAACTTGTTTTTGGGACAGAAATGAGCGATATTGAGGACGAAGCACTAGTCCGACCTAAGCCGATTTTGGATATGTTGTTTAGGGAGTGATGTACTACAATCCTGTGAAAAAAATGTTGGCCATAAATTTTTCCGTCATTTGTGGACTAACGACGGTATCGAGGATACCATTTTTTCATTCAAAATCAGTAACAAAAGACATATTTTTGGTAGGTACATCGTGTATGATTTTTTAATAGAAAAAGAAAAAAAAAACTTACGAATCATACACGGTAATTTGCCAGTAGTGGATAAGTAAGAGGAATTTTTTTTCACATTTTTGTCAACTACGTCGCATATAATGATTGAAAAATTCTGAAAAAATTTAATATTACACTCCAATGTATACCTCATCCATCCTCTGTGTTGTTGACACCCCCCCCCCCCACTTAAATCACATGTCACTGGGAAAAATTTCAAATCAACTGCTCTGAACACCTGTATTGATTGCCTTTAAGGTGGGCCCTATAGGCTATCAAATACTGGCAAATGTAAAAAAAAAAAAAACTACATTTTCTAAGAATTCTGAATTTCTAGTAACTACGAAAATTGATGTAAGTTGGTGAAATTTTCTGGTGTGAATTGAATGACGATTTCTGAAATGTGAAAGAGTACCTCAAATTAATATTTTTTTCGGAAATTTTACCAATTTTTTATGTTATTAACTACTGGTAAGTGAACGATTTTCACTCGCGTGACGTTGATAACCCCTTTTCCTTCCCACCAACAGAACTCAGACATGTGAAAATTTGTTTGTAGATTCTCCCATATGTATCTAGCATTTTGGCATAAAAATCATTTTGGTATTTATTTTACAAAAATTAAAAAAAAAAAAAAACAAATAAATAAATTTCCAAATGGAATACTTGGCAAAAATGTTCAGGTTTTTAGCAAAATACGGAAACTTTTGGCTTCTGTCGAGTAAAGTGAATATGAAAGAAATTACCAACTCATGGCTGGGCTCAACAGAGGCGGTGTTCTACTCTAAATTAAATGCACTATCCAAAATACCATTTATGATTTTAATCGATCTCACGATTATCTCACAAATCAACCTTACGAGCGCAATTCTATTTTCCACAGCCCTAACGGACATTTTCAGATCTAGAAAAAAAAAAAAAAACAACTAGCAATCTGAATCGCACAACTTTTCACGCCATCGCTCGTACCGTCGTAAACCACACATTTTCCACTCGTACGTATTCCAAGCAGTCCTATAATTCGTCGATATGAAATTCGATTTTCGAGCCAATTTTTATCATCGGCAAGCCCCAACGAAAGGTAAGAATTTTATGCCTCGAGGTATAAAATTAATGCCCATATAAGGTAAAATCGCACTGGAACGAGGCAAGCAAAACGATGGGTATAGCGATCGTACTACGAATCAACGTCGGCTGCGCTGCTTTCTAACTTCTTTTCACACTTCTCCGCCACCGTTTGTACTAGTGCTACCCTTGCTGATTCAGAAAAGCACATCGTCGTCGGCGACCCATCAACCCTCGTTCTAAAAACTGGAAAAAGAGAGAGCGAGCAAGAAAGAAAGAAAGAACGAACCAACGAAAGCCAAAAAGACAAAATGCTAATGCTAAACGAAGACAGAGACGCCGGCCGGCGTATTCACCACCACCATCGAGTTGCCATGACAACGCCTTCCACTACACAAGCGCCAATACATAGCACGCAGCCCAAGCCCAAAGTGCCACAACGTTGGCCGGGTACAGAGCCACTGTACAAACGTACAGTCTTGTGCGAAGTTGTCGATTTTGGTAATTGTTGCAGTTGTTTTAGGTTTTTTATGCCGAAGCTAGCACCTCCCCCTCCCCTCTATTTCTCGACATTGCAAGGGAATACAGGAATATAAAGCATGCTGTTAACGTGAGCTAAAAAAAAATCACTCCAATCTTTCCTCAAAAATGACTGCATATCATTGCGATGGAAAAGAAAAAATGAAAAATTCAATACCACCGATAGAAAGCAAACTCGTTGAAATTTTCCTTCAGCAACCAGCTTCACAACCAGAAATTATTTACAAGTACTATGTACCTAGGACCTACTCGCAGTAGCTGAATAGTGTGGTGTTACCACCACCGATGTTTCGCGACTATACTGCAGCGCATGCGTACTTTCTTCTTCAAATGCATCCTTCATCCCTTACCACGTATTGTATACACGCATCCATTTGTATTTCATCATCCACCAGGCTAGCGCCGACACAGTCGCCCGTACTCACCGCAACGTGCGGTACTCCATGTACTCGCACCGCTCTTATATACGTATCAACGCTCTCCCTTATATCGTTTCTTATCGATTCGCCCCCTCGCCCCGTTCCAACGCAACGCGCACCAAACCACCCTCGCATAGAGCCGACCCGGTCGCGGCTCTGGCCTATGATAACGTGTGCCGGATGCCGGTTGCCGGGTCTTTCGCTCCGCAGCGCTACACTCTTCCGCGTGCAGATACCTACTTACTCTGTATTGTACGTATTTTGTACGATAAATACATGTGTTACCCTTTTCCCATTTTCAATACCAAGCCTGAATTGTAGAAAGAGTGTGGAGGAGGAGGAGGAGGAGGGGGGTTGGAGGTTGTATTACTTCAGTACACGTAGAAGTACGCGTGTAAGTTACATACGAGCATACGTAAAGCGTGAAGAGAAAATTTCACCTCATTTCTTTTCTTGGCCTGGAACAACAGAAATAGAAAAATGATAACTTGCGACAGACGTTATGGAGTCAAAGAGAGAACGGGTGGGTGGTATTAGCATAGAAGCGTAATACCGGCAGAGGCGAGTTCAACTATGATAATCTGACCCCCCTCCCCCTACCACTGTGGACAGACATCGGAATATTTAGCAAATGAACGGTTTCAGAATTTTGATCTCATCACCAATCCCGACAGCAAACCTTGTAGATAACGATTTTTTCTACAAATTATGTCATGTTTACATTTTGCCTAAATCCATTATTCAAGGGGTAGCATTCGTTTGAATTTTATGAACCGCTTCAAAAAATCAAGTGGGACAAATTTCGTATGCAACAAAAAATACTGTAAACGTTTACCTAGTACAAGGTTCACCATTCAAAATCACGATTTAGACGAATTTTTTTTAATCTCAAAATTTTGCATTGCCTCAATTAGCCTCCCCCTTCCCTCTTCTAAAATTATTAGGGAATGAAAAATTTGTGCGAATTGTAGTTTTGAATGATAACCCTCGTACTAGGTAACGTTTGCAGCATTTTTTGTTACATACAAAATTTGCTCATCTTGATTTTTTCGAAGGGGCTCTTAAAATTCAAAAGAATGTTGCCCCTTCCGCAATGGAGATAGATCAAATATGAATATGACAAAATTTATGAAAAAAAATCTTTGTCCACGAAGTCTGCTATTTGTGCTGGTGATTGAATCGTTATTCTGAAACTGCTCGTTTGTTAAATTATTACATGCTTGTAAAGAGATATTTATGGTGGGAGAGGGGGGAGGGGGAGACTATCTTGGTTAAACTAGTATCATTTTTCGAAAAAAACGTATTTTTTTGTCATCCATGTCCCTTAAAAATGGTGTAGGACTCCAATTACAGAGCAAAAAAGATTCGATTTGAGTTTTTTCGTTCACCTAGCGCGTAGATCACTTTCAACTTTCTGGGATGGGTGGGGGGGGGGGGAAAAGTTTCAGATCGCAATTTAAAAAACGTTGCAATTAACGAGCCTACTACCTCTCAAATACACAACAAAAAATTTTTTTGGCTCAGAGAAATAGATTCCGGTCGAAATAGTAAAATGGTTTTACTGCATAGCGGTGTTGCCAACTTGGAAAATAATTTTAAGACATTGAATTGCGAAATTTTGTCACGAAAAAGAGCCAATATATTCAACTCGAATTAATAAATGAGAAATATTTTGATTTCATCTTCTACAGACGATTTTTCAGGAGTGCTTAATGAATGGTTTTGTTCTGTTTTTGGGGTTCTCAGTAGGTATCCCAAAGTATAAGAACTCAATACGAATGGTTTAAAAAATGAAAAATTGCTTTTAAAGGTTTAAATTAGAAGAAATATGTACATTTTGATAGAATTATCTTCAGAAAAACATTTTTCCAATTTTTAACAAATTTATTTTAAAATTGATGAAAAATCTGCAATGGCAGGACAAATTTAAATATCGTGTTTAACTCTCTAAAATTGATGTCCTACTTCCAATTTAATAGGGCGTTTCTCCAATACTCTCCCCCGTCCTTTTTTTTCAGAAAATTGTAGAAAAAAGTTTGTAATTTGAAAAAATCAAATTGGAAAGCTGACATTTTCAGATCTCCAAAAAAAGTTAAATGTATAATGAATGTAAAAACAAAACTACGCATCTTATGTCTGCTTGAATTAATTATTTTGCAAACTGCTCAAATCGCAAAGTTTTTCTACATGTTTTTCAGACGTTGAAAAGTTATTTTTAATATAGACCATTTTGGTCTAATTTTTCGAAGAATATTCGAATATTACACACAATTAACTTGCTACATAATGACGGAAGAAGCCCGCACACAAAATTGGGGAGGTTTCAAATCATAAAATCTTCACCTTTCAAGCGTGAAAATACGAAAATCTCAGCTATACCCCACGAATTGTAGTGCCTACCGAACTTTCAAATGACGTCATCATTCACATTATCTTCTTTCCTGAGTGATGGGTTCGGTGGTGATGACGGTCGGTTTGAGGGTTCATTAATTTCAGGAGCTACTTGTTTAAGGATTTCTTCAGTTTGATTTGGAATTTCTTTCACATTTTGATTACCTGTGCAATCATCTGCGTAAGGACAGTGAGCCTGAATATGCCCAAACTGATGACATATGAAGCACTTTAGATCTTCTATTGTCATAGATATTCGAAACGTTTCGTCATCACAGTCTATCATAAGAGAAGATGGAACTTTTGCGATATCATTCTGTCTCCTGAAGCTTAGAACGTTGACTTTAGGATCTTCTACCGCGATCCTCATCTCTCGGTTCTGAGAAGTAGTTTTAATTTCAATTTATCCCATACTGTTTTACTTCTATGTAAATTTTTTATAGAAGGCATCGTTCAGTAAACTATCTAGCGAGATTCAGTACCTTAAAATGCATTTGGGAATGAGAAAAGTGCATTTCAAATGTTTTATCGTGAATTTAAATCGTTATTACGCCTGCGTCACGTAAAAATTAATGAAAAATATTGGTCTTTTCTTACGTAGGTACAGCTTCAGCTTCTCTAAAAATTCGCTCAAAAAACCAGAGATAATATAAATATCAACGCTGCAGTGAAGAAGAGACGGCAGTTTGGAACATTTATAAATTTCGTTTGTCGAATTTTTGTTTCTAAAAAACATCCCACTATTTAAGCGTAGGCGTATCATTATCGGTTAAATTCCACGTCAAAACATGTCATTCGTGCGCTTTAGATGACATTTAAATAGAATACATGACTTTCGCATGATTGGTTGACATAACATGACCGTTGAAAGTCTTCAATACACATGTTATGAACTTGTCATTTCATGCAGTTCCAAGTACAAAGGGGAATTCCGTGCGATGAAAGGATTAATAAGCAATTTTACAAATGCGTTTCAATCTAGGACATAGGACGAATAAATTATTCGGCGCGGGGTATATTTTTACGGAATCCCTTCTTTACTTACATATGCCCACCACCACTGACACACTGGCACAAAAGTTTTCACTCACAAGTCACGGTTGATAATATTCCAATGCTAAAAAGAAAATTCAGAATTTCTAGTCTGCTGTGTCGAATATAAAGGTTTCATAAAAATTAAATAATAATCGCCGCATTCGCCTTTTTCAAAGGGTTAAATTATCGTGCCGAAAAAAGAATACGGAAATAATATTTCATACGAGTATACGACGAGTGGTTTACATTATTGATTCGATAGCGTCGACCAAAATCGAAATCTAATTTGAGGATAATTATCGTCGCACAAAATACGAACACGTATTTCGAAATAATTACAACAATGGCGTTTACGAAACACCCTGTATCGAAATCATTACAGGGTCACCACGTCTATAATCCCTTTTTATAGTCCAAGATATACATACAGGCCAGCTACGTTGAAAAAAAAAAAAAAAAAAAAAAATTAAAACCTGAGGAAAAAGCGGTTATCAAGCCAAGTATAGGGAGAAGGGGGGATAAAAAACGTGCCAACATTAGTTATTACAAAACTTGCAATTTTTTTCCCCTTGTAAAGTATTTGTTTTTTGGGTTGTGGGTACGAAGTAGGGATAAAAAAAAAAGAAGAGTAATAACACAGCGGCCGAGTATAACACTCCCATGCGTACAATAATCGTATGCGAGTAATACTAAGTTTCATACTAATTGCTAATTAACTATATAGTTAAATTACCTTGTTCAGTGTGTATAATAAGGACGCGAGGCAGAAAGCGGTAGGGTGAGAAACACGATGTAATAGTTGTTGGCTTTTCGCTGTTCGAGCTCGAATGTTTCAAATACGCGCAATTAAGAACATTTAGTCGAATCGTTTATCGCTTCTTTGCGACGTTTACTTTTTTTTTTTTTTTTTTTTTATGGTAGGTATGAAATTGCTGTACCAAATGGGTAGGTTTAGGTATCTGGGTAGACTTCCACGTCGAAAGTAGCAAGTAGAGAGAGAAAATATTACGAAAAAGCGAAGGAATAAAGTTTTGAAACGCGATAAATTCACGTTCATTGGTTGATGATCTGTTTACCCGTGTGGGTACTTGATAAATGCTGTAAGAAACGGGTAGACGTGGCAAAGGGATGCTGATTACGTAAATTCACTTGTGTATACGTATTCGTCGTTATCGTGTATTTATATAAAATATATGTATACGCGTTTTCACGCGACAAATTTAAATATCGTCGTAGTGTTCGACTGTACGACAGGATCAACCCACGTCTTATAGAATATTATAAAGTCGCTAGGCTAATTCAATGCAAATAAATTAAGTTCGTCAACGAGTAAGAGAGCCTGGTCGTACGTCAAACGAAACCTAAAATTAATTAATTAACAAACATCTGAAACAACAAACAAACTCCAGTATCGGCGCAAGGCCTTAGCAGAATACCGTCCAAAATATGATCTGTCGCGTTAAATTTTTTCAAAACGCAGGACGATGTTATCCTTCAACTTTAGATATATTCTCGTGTTCTTAAGTGACAATTTATCCTACGATATTTCCACGTTGTCGTGATTCAAGTGGAGGAAAGAAATCTCGCATAAGCTGTATTCTGGTACCTTTGAGATTTCTCATCATTTTCGTACTTTGGAGATGTATGGCGAGCAACGTTTTACAGAGGAATAATTCATTTTGGAAATGTAAAGGGATTTGTTTGGATAAGAGGGGGGGGATTACTGTAGCAGGGTACTCATTGATGGTAAAAGTAGTTGAAGAATTGAAAAAGAAATTATTCAAAAAGTGAGTAGTGAAAGCAGTTAAGAAGTAGTGAAATTAGGCTAAAAATTGGTCAAGAGTAGTGAAAAAATAATCTACTGGTTTGAAATCAAAAAATTGCCCCACTCGCTTCGCTGAACCATATCTATTTTACTAATTTACGAGTATTTATCTTGAGTTTTCGAAGATACACCGAATTGTCTACTTTTGAACCCCTCTCGTTCTTGATATTTTGTAAAATTTTCGCCCTAGCTTCGCTCCTGTTTGATTTCAAACTTTTCAGTACCAAAAGAAGATGGCGAGAAGATCTATTGAAGTTGGAAAAGTTGAAAATTTTCAGGTTTACAGTTTGTTCAAAAATTTGTAAGCGAAGGGAAAGATGAAAAATTGTTTCCATGGAATCTAGTTTTTATTGGTGGCGAAGGGAGGGGACTGAGTCAGTTCTGTATTCTTAGTTTTTGAATGATAGTACTGAAAAAATTTGGATGGAGAGATGCTGCCAAAGTAGTGTAAAAGTGGAAGTTTTTTTCCTTGAAAGTTTGCCGATTTGATACTTGACGTGTAAATTTTTGAATATTTTAAATAGTGAATCGAAAGTATTTTTTCATCGTTTTACATCCAAGTACGAAGAATTAGGTTCTTGTAAGATTTTTTTCATTTTATATGTGTTTTGAGAACTTTTTTTCATCTTTCGCCCTTTTTGAACAGCGAAATGATTTTTCCATTTTATAAATTGAAAGCGTATATCCTTTTTTTTTTTGTTTGGCTTTCGCATTTTTTTGAATTTTTTTCATATTATTTCTTCATTTGAGGTGTAAATTGACATTTTAATCAATTTTTTTCAACATTTTCTAGCTTTAGACTTTTTTCTGAAAAGAATTCCGAAATTTTCACATTTTTTGAGCTCTAACTACATCTTTACCAATTATTTTCACAATTTTCTCCACTTTATTACTTTTTTAACTACAAAATGAAATATTGAACGATTTTTTCTTAATTTTTCACCTTGAAAATACAATATTGATCTTTTTTAGAAGCTTTTTGTTTCAATTTTTGCGATATTTCAAGTGTAAAATGACATTAACATGTGATGATTTTTTTTTCGGTTTAAAATATTATGTCTTGTATGATTTTTTCATCATTTTAAATACGAAGTGCGAACTAGTAACGTTTATTAATATTTTTCCTTCATTTTCCACCGTTTTTGAGCTGTAAAATGGCAACTTGAATGATTTTTTTATTGTACACCTTGAAAAGGAATTATCAATTCTTTTTGGAGAATTTTTTTCGGTTTTTCGCAAATTTTTAAGTGGTAATATTATGTTTTGAACGATTTTTTTATTATAATTTTACCCAGTTTTCAAAAATTTTCTGCATTTTTCACTGTTTTAAGCTGTTAAATGAAACTTAGAACCAGTTTTCTATCATTGCTCATTTCTATTTGATTTAAAATTTCAAATTCTACATAAAAAATCAGGAAAAAAATTTTTTTTTAAATTTTTTTTTTGGTGTTTACATATTATAGCGGGCTACATGAGACCAAAAAAAAGTTTCGCGAATTTTTTTGATTTTTAGAAGTTGCAAAGTTAGTGATGTGCAAAACTTTACGTCATTACTTTGAAAAATTCAAAATTAAATTTTTTTTTCACTTTTAAACATGAAATTTTAAAACTCCCATAAAGCAAAAAAAAAAAAACGAAATTTTTTAATTTAAATTTTGAACTTTAAATCTTAAAAAGGGGTGTGTTAGGGTCAATGTTTTCTCACCACCCTACTCACGACTACAATTCTTGAAAAAAATAAGCCTATCTGCGTACTGTGCTGGGGTCGTTTGTTTTTAATTTTTTTGAAAATCGAAATCCATGTAATGATGCACAATATTTCTGGAGCACGGTCAAAAACAGAACGTGCTAAAAATTTCACCCCCAATCCCTCGTAGAAATTTCAAATGGTTCAGAATAAAAAAAAAAAAAATTATCAGGAGTTGTTTTAGTACGACTAGTTTTAGCCAAAAAGATCATTTGAGACAATTTTTGAATGTGAAACTCTTTTATTGGGACGTACAAAAAATGCCAATTTACGGCCTGTTCGTGTATTTTCAAGAAAAATTGTTAAAAATCGAGAAAAAATTAGGAGAACAGGGAACGCATAAAATGGGAAGATTATCATTCTAATAACCCAACTAGCCCATTTGAGAAAATTTCTAACAACTATCTTGTTCTCAGTAGGAATGTAAAATCAGTAAAAATATGAAAAAATGGCAAAAAAAACAGCCAACAAAACAGCAGAGGATGGGAAATCGCTTCTAATCGGCCAGATGAATTATAATATTGATAATCTTTCCTTTTCATAAATACCCAGATCTCTAATTTTTTTTTTTCGATTTTTCAACGTTTTTTTTTTGTTAAATACACGAATACGTGAAAAAAATACCCCCCTCTTCCCTATAAAGGAAGTTCGTCTACAAAAATCGGTTCAAAATAGTCGTACTGATACAATTTCTAATGAATTTTTTTTTTTTCAAATTTTGAACCGTTTTAAAGCCGAATTGAAATTTTTTCACAAGGGTTATGGAGGATGAAATTTTTATCACGGTTTTTTTTGACCCCGTTCTACAAATATTGTGCCCTATTACGTTTCGATTTTCGAAAAAAAAAATTAAAAATGACCCATTCCAGTACAGTGGTCTTATAAATTCCCAAATTTCGATTGAATCGTAATACGTAATTCTGTGCTGTAATGAAAACGGAGTCAAAACACTAATGTAAGCTTTGCACAAAAGGCTGCACTTCGTAAATAATCTATCGAATTCACGCCTGACACTACTATGAATGCAACCTGCATTGTGGTGACGGCTGACGGGTCTTCCGGATCACCCTGTACTTAATGTGTTTTTAAAAGATTTATAGTTCTTAGTTTCTTTGAGCAATAATTTCACACTAAATAAAATCGCGTTACATGCTAAAAAAAAATTTGCCATGATTTTTGGAATATGAATGAATTATTTGCATGCATGTTCATTTTTTTACGTTGATGTAAAACAGTAATTATTTTCTGGTTACATTTCGGTTTTTGAAAATTGTTGGTGTAACATGTTTTCAAAATTTTACTACAAATCCAAAAAAAGTTATACTATTTTCGAGCCCCCGTGTTTCGTATTTTGAAAAAAATGTATTATGCTCGCAGTACACGAATATTCCAGGTATCTAACTATCTACGCAGCACAATACAGAGAGCTATACTCGTTCGAATATTGTACATTTACACCGACGTTCGATAGTAACAACACTCGGTCCATATATCAAGACCCACACGTACCTAGACCTACTACGTATGTAATATGTACGTAGCCAGGTAAAAAGTGCACCCCTTCCTCGCCCGCGCGTCCATCAATAAGAAAAAGAATGTACGATATCATGTACATTTATAGTATATAAATCCGGTACACGATGGTACGCGTTTTTAGCCGATGCGCGCTGACATTAACTGACATTTTTAAAATTAAACGTCGATACAAGGTACACAATAAAAACGCATTCTTAGCAGGTGGTTTTTCTTTATTTTTTTTTTTCCACCAATCGTTACCTCTGACTCTTTGTCGTCGTTTGTTCGTCATTATTTTTATTTTTACAACATAGTTCGATTTTCGTAGTCGTTGTTAAATAAGTACGGTTTACGTAGTCGTTGTTTTTCTTTTTCTTTCCTTTTTTTTTTCCATTCATTCATCCATTCGTTCGTTCATTCATTCATTTCCAAAATGACCATGGTCGATGGGTACAGGGTGGTCTGAGGTAGAACGACGCTAATAGCTTCTTTTTTGGCCTTTGTCTTCGTACGTAAAATGGCTACTTTATGTACTTATATACTTTGTGCTTTACCTGTAAAGTATGAGCTACACAGAATTGACGGTGAAGTATCAGTTGAGATGTGTGGATCACGAAGGGTGAAGGTGTGACAAATGTACATTATTATGGCGGTTGTCGTTTCTGCAGTGTTCGTAGATATAGTACCTAATGGTTAGAGAGGTACATCTACCATGGTACATTGCATACTACTATGTTGGGATATTTGAGAGTAGGATGTAATGATACATTATAATGTCGTCTTACGTTATCCAAACTCGTATCTATTGTCTCGTCCAGCTTCCACAAAGCGTATAATGGGTCGTAGTTTACGTAAAATCAAAGGCGTTATAACTGCGATAAATGAACAAATTGTCCGCCTAAATTTAAATAAATAACGTATAGTTTACTACCGAGCGTTAAATATTAATCATATAGATAACTTGCGTAGAGTTAACGAGCGTTTGGTTTATTTCAAATATGTATTATGACAATCGTTATTGTACACTATGTACTAAATTTTCCCTACACGTAGCTACATGGTGTCACAAAAAGTACAGAATGTGTTTTTATGTTGTTTTTTTTGATTTTGCAGTGTTATAGTTTTCAACCAATTGCGATGAAAATTTTTCAAAAAATTGAAGCTGTGTAAAAAAAAGTTGTAGAGCATCAAATTTGACTCATTTTTTATTAACATCGAAATATTCCGGAAAAATTGTCAACGTTGACGGTCAACAGTAACATAATCATTGGACTGACATTAGTGGACGATTTTGATGGCGTGGAATGACATCAGAGGGAATTATTTTATGAAAGATTGATTTTATGATTTTAAGTTGAAATGTCGAGGAAAATAAGAAATGTTTTAAGTTGACCCGTCAACAGTAGACCTGGACTTGATTTTCGATTTGAAATGTCGTCATCCGTTGACCCGCCAACAGTTCAGCTTGACCCTGAATTGATTTTAAGATTTCAAGTTGGAAAGTCGAAAAAAATTGGTTGACCTTGACGCAAGTTGGTTTTTATAATTCTAAGTTGAACTATCATTAGTTATCCCGTCAGCAGTTGACCTTGACCCTGAATTGATTTTATGATTTTAAGTTGAAATTTTGAGGAAAACACGTCTTTAACATTTCAACTTAAAGTCGATAAAAATCAAAATTTTTACATCGAAAACGTCAAGCTTTTACAGAATAACCCCCCCCCCCTCCCCACATATCCATGTAAAAATTAATGACGTTTTATTTTGACCCGGCAAAGGTCGACTGTGATCCTGGATTGATTTAATGATTACAAGTTGAAATATTGAGGAAAAATAGTCGACCTTTTACCTCGGTTGATTTTATGACTCTTTAAGTTGAAATGTTTAGGGAAATTAAAGGTGTTTAAATTTAACCCATTAACAGTTGACCTTGGCTCGAATTGATTTTTATAATTTTAAGTTGTAAAGTTGAAGAAAATTAGTTGACTTTGATCCTGGTTGATTTTATGATTTTCAGTTAAAATGGTGAAGAGTTGTGATGAAAATTATTTGTTGAGAAATTTATACCGACAACGTGAAAAGTATCAGAACTTGTATTCTTTCGATGTTTACTCATTACATGCAAAGAGTATTTTAAAGCTTTCTTTCTGTATGACTCAGGAAGTGTTAGATTTTTCAATTTTCTCAAGTATATCCACCGTTTCCAATGCTAAATGGAAAAAAAAAAAAAAAAAATCGAAGAAGAGAAAATAACTTACTTTTAAAGCTTCACAACGAGCAATTGAATTTTTTTCACTGTCTTAATTTAGATTTTTTTTGTAGAAAATTTTGAAATTTAGAAATCGCGGATTTCAGTAGCAATCTTATGATGAAACATTTTTGGAACAAATTTTGTCGTATAGAAGTTTTGCCTACCGTGATTTTTTGAAGGAGCTACTGAAATTCGAACGAGCTGCGCTCCTTCAATTATCGAGATAGGCAAAACTTCCATATGTCTAGTTTTGTTGGAACAAAATTTTTCCTGTAAGATCTATTAATTCAGTGGCGCACCTAAGGTGGGGAGGCTACTAAGGCTATAGCCCTTCTTAGGCGTGAAAAATTGGAATTTTTTACATTTACACTGAATTTAATACCCAAATCGTTGAAAACCTATCGCTATTTTTGATGAGAATTCAAGAATTTGAAAAACGCTGAGGTTTCAACTTTAGCCCCCTATCCCTCCCGCCACCGCTTGAACATTTTCTGGATGCGCGTATGCTTTAATTACGTTGGTCATTTGATTGAAATTTTCAAATTGCTCTCTGTACGAAATTTTAGCCGCCAGTATTTTCTATCCACGAAGAAAACAGGAGAGAGGGTCATAAGAAATGAGTGGTATCCTGATGTGGTGTGCTGTATTTCTGTTATGACGTCATTTTTTAAGCCTATGGTACTTGTGGCAGGACATACTGTATTTTTGTATGTTGAGATACCAATTAAGAACCCTTGAAATGGGTATGAAGGGAATTCTGTTGAAAAACGCCTCCCTGAAATCGATGTAATATATCGATTTTATATGATTAAATGCAACATTTCAATTTTATTTCCCATGAATGATTTTTCACTTTTGTTTGAAAACTGTTTTTTACCTATTTTTTGCGCTCAATTCACTATGAATTTACCAAAAAAAATTTTTAATTTTGCAAAAAAATTCTCTATAAAACATGAAAGACTGAAAGAGCTATTTTTTATGTACCACTCAAAAATTATTGATGGGAAATTAAATTGAAATATTGCATTTAATCATTAATGTTCCACATCCATTTAAGGTAGGCGTTTCTCAAAAAAAATTCCTTCATTTTGTTTTTCAAAAAATCGAAAAAAAGGAAACTGAAATTTTACGAGCAATAATAATTTTTAGTTTTAAAAAAAATTTCAAAATCATTTTTTTCGAGCTTTTGAAAATTTTTGAAAATTAGCAAACTGACTTAGTTTAGCAAATTCAAAAAATTCAGTTGGAAGGCTGAACATTTTACCCCATTATTTTGAGGTGTCATTTCGTAACTATTGTGAGCTTACCATATACAGATTTCCAGAAAAAGCAAAATTCGGTCCAGCCTAGTAAACTTGGCTCGATATTGAACAAAACTACTTTTATTTGGCCACTGCATCAAGTCCGGAAGCCCGACTTAGCTGTAAACCTTGTTTTTTGAGACGGTTGTTCCTAATATGAAATCTTTTTTGTTCAGGCAGGTCCTAGATAACCTGGGGTTTGAAATTGAAAAAAAATTAATTTTTATATAATTAATTGGTTCTTTTGATTTTTTTTTGATCTGGAGACATTTTAAAAAGCTATTGACTTGGTATTTAGCTTTTAGTTTTGATTCTAATTTTTAAACATTCCAGCTTGAGAGCTAGAAAAAGATAAAGATAAATTTATATTCGAACAGTGGAGTCGGAGGTTTCCTCCAGGAAGAGTCATATGGCTTAGTTGCAGAAGTTTTCTTCAGGCTGAGACCGTCCTCTATTCGAAAACCTCAAGTCATGAGCATGGTTGGGAATATCCGGATCAAAAAATGATTAAAAATTATGATTTAACCCGTGATTTGGATCATTTTGGATCGTTATTTTTTCAAAATGTTCCGTAATATGTGATTCGGATACAATTTTTCGTTTGATCTGTAATTTGATGCGGTTCACTTTCCTGCAATCGTGGCTTTTTCGGATCAATTTTTTTAGCGCTATGGAAAAAAATGATCCGTGATCCGCGATCCTTATCATGTTTTTGTGAAATGATCCGAGATTTGCTCTAATATGATGATGGTTGGGACGATTTTCGGTAAAAATTATAGAATAGCTCAAAGTTTTTATCGAAGGGTAAAAAAAAAAAAAGGAAAATTCGATCAAACATGGTTAAAAAAAAGGAAAAAAATTATATGTTTCCAGCCAATTTTTGTGTATTTTCGATATTTCAATTTGTTTTTCAAATATTCAACAGTATCAATTAATCGTATACAATAAACAAAAAATGGTTTGTAAATTACCATATGGTATTTACCTTGGCTAAATGATACCTCTTTGTTCGAATACTTCGAAGAATTTTCTTCTGTACCATTGAATCGACGCGACGGATAAAACTTTCTATAAACACCCCCGAGACCATATCGCTCTCTCTGGTTGCAGCTCTCGTAAAATATGAAAAAAAAAAAAAAAAAAAAAAAAAAAAAAACATCAATGATGTGTAAACACTTACACGAAGCACATCGATGTATTAACTATCGTACAACAAATAAGGTAAAGCTCCTCTCCTCAAGGCCGGAGGAGGGAAAAATGTATTTTATATTTTTTTGTCATTATTATCGTCATATCATTACGCATTCGGCTATTAAAAATGCATTATACGTAGACATTGTAATTATGTACCCATATCGTCGATAATATGACAGCGTCTTTAACATTAATTGCTTTTTGGAATACGATCTTTTAACAATTTCATCGAGCTCGTATTTTTTTTCATTCTTTTTTTTTTCATCTCCTCGTCTGTTTTACCAACTACTACCACTACCATCGCCATCACCATCGTATAACGCAGACCTTCCAATAACAAGTACGGAATGTGTTTTAACCAAATTATCAGTCGGCGTAATCTTCGATAATGAAATTACATCTCGCACCCAGTGGTTCTCAACTGTTTCGCATAGCGCCTCCGCACTTCTGATTCGATCGCATTATAAGGCTACGTATCGCAACAGCCAGCGTAGGTACTTTTATGTCATTGTGTATTACGCAGTATCGATTTTTTCTTTTCGACACCCTACTCTCTCGCCTTACATCTAATTAGCTCGTTTCAAAAAAAAAAAAAAAAAAAAAAAAAGGCACCTGATTGGCAGGGGGGCTACAATTATCGCAATTATACGTGCGCCTTTTCATTGCGCTTTTTCTCTCCCTTTCTCGTTGGTTTGGCTTTTTTTTTTTTTTCTCTCTAAAACGCGTCGCGTCGCATATTGCTCGCGTCCTCAATTCACGTCGACCAATAATTACGACAACAATGAGAACGACGACACGAAATTCTAATACATCGAATGAAAAGCGTAGTCACGCCACTAAAACGCAGCTCCCTACTATTTTGGTTGCGATTACCTATATACAACGAGGGTTAATTAAAGTAATGGAAAATTACTCAACAGGCAAATTCGATTCACCGTAGTTGAAAAAAAAAAAAGAAAAAAAAACAGTTTGCTCGTCGAAGGTGTGTGTGTGTGAGTGTGTGAGAGAGAGAGGGTATTTAAGTAGACCTGTACGTCAAATGAGAGGTAACATTTCATCAGGCTAGTGACTAGATTAGTAAAATTTACCTTCAATATGCAGCTATTCATAATTCAATATGGTACTGGTGCATATTACTGTTGTAAAAACTGACAAAGATTCTAACGATTTACTGCAGAAAAATACTCGCATTCGAAAGATAACTAAGCTCTGGTTTTAAGCGTTGATTTTTTTCCTTTGTAATTTTCATATGAAAGTAATATTGGGTAAACTTAACTTAGATACATTTACATTCAGCTAATAATTTTTACCGCTAATACCTTCGATCTTGAATCCTTTCATTTCTTCTCTTTCTTTATTCTTGAACAATATGATATTGACTCGGTTATAAATCAAAATCGCTATGTTTGCAGTCTTCACAGACGGTTTCGTTAAAGAGTTCGCAAATATTCCTGACGTGTGTTGGTTTCAGAATGATACGTAGAATACTGTTTAAATGAACTACTAATTACTCTGCTTATTAAGATACCTTTATGTGCTGGTAAGATTCTTTCCAAAAGGTAATTGACACGCCGTATTCTAACAGCGATAATGTTTTCATCTTTAGTCATATCAGTGGTGGTATTTCTCGACATTATCGTACGATTATTTATATCTTGATGTAATTATCGAACAATAATTTGATTAATTTTGGAACTGAGAAGGGTAAAACGAAAATTGATAATCGGGAGTTGAATTTTAAAAATTAGGTAAAAATGGCAAAATCGATTCAGTACTTTCAATCACAGAATAGTCTTGAATTTATTCGAAGAAAATCCCAATCAGCTTCAAAGAATATTAAAACTTTTGTCCTAAAAAGTACATTTTTATTGTCTGAAGACTGCTGAACAATTTTCATCATAGAAGAGTAAGCGTTATGTTACATACGGACCAGAAGCAGTAGTGAAAACGTGATCAGCTTTTTAGTGACCTCTTTACTGTTCTCTATTTTAGTCTCTGAAAAGTTCCCCGAACAAAAACAGTTAGGCCAGTATTTTAAAAATTTTAAGTTAGTTTTTGTAAGATATTGAGGTTGCGTTTGAAGAGATTCTATGAAAAGATTTGTAAGATTCGAATGGTCGAAACCTGGCTTTTTCTGGAAGATTTTTTCAAGTGCAGCGAATCGGGGTCCGAATTCTCTCCGAACGAAGGTGGTAAGATATCAGATTTTTTAGTGATATAAAAAGGGTCAAGTTTTCCACATCTTACGAGGGAACGGTCAGAAGTGTCCATCGTCAATCTGCACGAGTGATTGCTCATCGTATAGTATTTCAGACTCCTACATACGTACCATATTTTTTTTGCTGGGCTCGAGGTTAGTTTTCTCGTCGCAGTGTTGCCAACATTGAAAAAATAATGCTGTAGAAACTTTATTATATTTTATTTTTTTCAACAATAAAATGATGACTGAGCGCAGATTGATGAAATGAATAAAAATGGGTCTTGTAAACAAGTTGCATAGCTCAAAATTTGACGGGGCGGTTATTGAAAAAAATTTGAAATTTCGTGTAAAGAAGTTGTATTGAGGGAAAATTGCTTATCTTCAAAGTAATTGAAAGGGTATGAATTTTATTCCAGTCTTTCCAAATTAAAATTGATGCATTTTATTTTTACTATTATTAACTCTGAGTGAGTAGGAAAATGTAGTCCCTTCAATTTTGAAGGTAGACAATTTTTTGTAAATAGCTATTTTTGTGTGCCTTGAAGAGTTGTGCAAAAATCCGTAATCACAAAAAATATTCTTTCAAATTTATGATATTTTTGAACTTCCGCTACTTCAAATTTTGAGTTAGGCAACTTGTTCATAAAACTACTTTTATTCATTTCATAAGTCTATCCAACCCTTAAATTATTATATTTTTTTAAAATATCGAATCTAGTGAAGTTCCTATAGTATTATTTTTCAACTGTCCACTTCGTCGTAGATCCCAGAAATAAAATGAATTAAAGTTGCACCTATGCCCTAACCGAGCAAAACTAAAATTTTCTAAAGAAATGTGTTTTCAAGCTTCAAAAATCGAGCACTATACGAAGTTTTATGAAGGAAAATGAAAATTTTACTTTTGAAGGAACTAATAGTGAGCCAGGATTTTTTTTAGGAGTGTGGTGCTCCTCTTGGTCATTCTTTAACGAGACCTTTGTTAAGTTACTATGGCACGTTAGTACCAAAAAAATTAAGAAAAGAAAAAAACTTTGATTTTTGATATGAATTTTGAAATTTTAAACTGAAAATAAGGTGGGTAAGGGTTAGGTTGAAGACTATAAATTTTTACCAGGTTCATTTGATGTAATTTCGTAACTTTTTTTCACTACCCTTTTTCTAACTTTTGAAGAAAAAAAAAATTAAAACGCCCTAGTATAGTTCAACTTCAAAAACAGGAAAAATCAATTGAAATTTACCATTTTAAATGGTACAAAGAAGCTAAAAGTTTGCGATTCCAAAAAAGAACCTCTACGAGTAGGTCTCTGAGCAAGGTGGAGCAACTTGGTCAAGGTCAAAAATAGGAGAAACCCCTAGTAACTCCCTTCCTGTTTGCTGTAAAAAGTTGATTATTCGATTATGTTATACAGTTTTTGATCTTCCATCAGTTGGTTCAAAAATGAAAAATTTTAGTAATTTTTACATCTCTCTCCCCTTCTTAAAATTTTAATATAGCTCAGTTTTAATCCAGGACCATCCTCACCGAAATTTTTACGTTCTGACCGAATTTGAACGATTTTTGCCCGTATAGAAATATTGAGTTAAGATCTTCTTGGGGGATGAAATTAGATATAACATGTCCAAAACTGATCTTATTGGTCTTCCAAGATTTTAGAACAAATTTTTTTCATATACCATCTGCCTCCCCCCTCCCCTCAAATTCTTATATTGACTGCAAGTTTATAAAGTATGATTAGCGGCTTTTCTTCAACAATAGAACTAATGAAATGATGCTAAAAAATTTAACCTCAACATATCAAACATGTGATATATACCTTAGACTTGTTTATGCAACCCTCGTGTCAGGCGAGTATGAATATTCCAGCATTGCACCTCTCAATACGTGTTGACCGTCGCTTGACCTTCATTTGCGGGTGCTGAGAAAATTGCATACTCATCAATTTGAGGGGGCAATCTTTTTTCTTCATTGCAACAATTTTTTATTACGTTTTTTCTTCTGTTTCTCTTATGGTACTACTTCTAGGTACTTCTCAAAAATTATTCATCTGTACATGATCCTTGCTCCCTTATGTACAAAAAGTTGCATAATAATTCAATTGTAGGATTAAAATTTTTTTCTGAAAATAATATTTTTTCAAGAGTCAATTTTTACAAAAATGATAATTTCAATAAAAGTTGAGCAAATTAATAATTTTTCTTTTAAAAAAATTATTTCTATTCTTGTTTTACTTTCTTCGTACTGAAATGCAACAAAAAAATCAAAAGCACCAAATATTTATCATCGAAAAATTTTTAACACCAAAACTGATGTATGATTGGCCAGGGTTAATGTTGTTTGTATTCTGCTGATGCTTTGAAATCAACGACTTTGAAGTAATTTTTTGACAAAAAGTGCCATCATAGGTGCTTTTTTCTTTCTTTCAAAATTTACTACCGTCATCGAGTGATTGTTCGATTTCGGTGTCCGGTCAGAGTTGTATCCCTTGTGTAGTTGCATTTACGTACCCCTGAAATAACACATATTTTTAAGGATGATGTAGCATTCGTGAAATGCGCACCGTTCAACCTAAGTAATAAACCTGTTTAGGAGGAAAAAAATATATATATTATACTAAGGGTAGGTACTTGAAAACTGGATAAACCACCCTTTAACAAGCGCACACAGTCAAGGTTATCTGGAAGGCGAACACTACAACGAGAGTTTTTAAGGCGAGGCATAAAGAAAATACATTACTATACATATAAGACGGCGCAGTACACACTCACACATCATATACTTGCATTATAGGTAGATCTTCAATGCTACATAAACATATGCTCGTAATACCTTCAGCATGCAGCGTACACTGCACGCACCCTTATCAAGGCCAGAGGGTAAAGGGCTTTCGGGGGTAGTACACCACCGTTCTCGCTGTTGCACATCTACTCACGTGTATTGTGTGCACTGCATTCATATGTATGTAGGATGTACACCTTGTAGTGTATATGTTTTTTGTATGTATAATACATACACAGTGTACATGTACGGATACGGGTACTTGGTACTAGTAATACATACCAATGCACACAGGCGCACACATTTTCGTGTATTTATCTGTGTATTAGGTATAACGATTCGAAGAAAAAAGATCACATCGCCTTGCAGGGATGAAGGAGGAAGTCGCATTACAACCATGACCCAACGCAACATGTTTCGTTTTAAAAGAGACACGTTTACATGTTTTTACGGCCTTTAATGTAATTTTTAAACGTATTGTGGAACGTACCCCTCGCCCCCTTCCGCTCGCCTCTTTACGTACCTATAACCAAGGTCCTTTTTGTATGTGCATCCATCTTCGGATGGGACAGAAACCGCTTCTTCGCAGGTATGCTAGATTGGTATGTACGTATTAACATGGCCAGGATTTTTAAACGTGGTGTTCTCTCTTTCTGCGGAGAAGGCGTTAATTTGATTTTATACGTAAATGACGCGACGAGTTTTTGAACGTTGGTATAGTTTTTTATTTATACCAAACGGGGTAATAGGCGTTTTTTTCCCCATTACCGCGGTTATTTAGGTTAGGGTAGGTGGTTGAGGACTATGGTTGTGACGTGATGCGTGAAAAATTTATTCGAGGTGGTCTACGTACACGTGTAGGTGTATAGTCTACAATCCAAACACCAAAAAAAGCTCTAGAAATCGAATTCGGCGTTCTGTTTTGAGAACCAAAAAATTGAGCTGCCAAAATGCCGATACTATCTGCCTTATTCGAAAAAGTGCAGTTTCAAAATTTTAACCCTACACAATGGAGAGGTGGACCCCTAAAAAAGTGATTGGAGGACATGGTCCAAACCAAAAAAATTCGACGGATTTGGGTTGAGGTACTTCTCTTGATATCGAATGTGTAATTTTTTTTCGTTGCACCCTGCACAAATGCATTCTATTGCACTTTAAGTGTAATTTTTATACGTTTTGGACGAATTTGGATTGTAAAACAGCTTTTTTATCCAAGATATAGTTCAAAAAATACTCGTTAATTTTGTTGAATGAAACTATTTAAAGTTGATTCCCGCAAAAATGGCCGAAAAATTACAGCACAATGCGAAGTAATGAAAATAAAAAGGTTGGTCACCCCATCCCCCCACCACCACCAAAATTAAGCCATAGAATGCTTGCTCAGAAGTAGCGATGTGATATATCAAATTACGTCGAAATTTCGCACTGAATCCGAAAATCATTATCATTTTTGATTTCGACCTCCCTCGATGAAGTTCTGCTCACAAACTTAAATTTGAGGGGGAAACTGAAGAAGTGACGCGATTTAGATGAAATGTAATTGGAATTTACGCAAATCAGACAATTGAGGCTGATTAGTTTCAACTCTCAGCATACCATGGCCCCCCCAAAAAAATTTCCATCCCTCATTCCACACACCCCTCCCCCCTCTCTTCCATAAATTACTATTAAAAAATTCATTTAAAAACGGGAATGCGGCATATCGAAATGGTTTAAAATTTCACGCTGAGTTCGAAAATGGTGATGATTTTTTAATTTGACCCCCCCTCCCCGGGGGGGAGTTTTGCTCCCAAACTACAATTTGGAGGAGAAAACATAAATAATTGACCTTATTAGATGAAACATAATTACAATTTACACACGTCAGACTATAGCATTCGATCAGTTCCAATTTTGCAGCACGTATCAACTGGGAAGAAAATGTCTACCCCTTGTACCTCCCACCCCTGCCGCACTCTATGATAGATGCATACCCATACCCAAATTCTTCTTTAGTTTTTGTCCTTTTTATTCCCTATATTTGGACCTCAGTGGCTCAATCGCTTTGAACCGACTCGAATTACCTAATAACTTGAAATCAGAGATCACACTATCGTTTTTGCTAACTATCAAGTCTCTGAAGGATGAGAGTTCCTCGTCAAGTTTCATGTTCATTTTTAACAGAGACCTGTTTGTTGCATGATTCAAGTTTAATTTTCGATTAATTACAGACTACATATTGTCCAATTTTCTGCAATGCGTGCTTTCCTTTTTTTTTTCAGCAGTAAAAACAAAATCGACACCAATTTTCTTCATTAAAAAAAATAATAATTATAAAGAAGAAAAACGAAAGGATAAGTTAAATTAAAAAATTACCACGATTTTTTTTTTTTTGGTTCTCACCTGTATTTTGGATAAAAAAGCTGTTTTACTATCCAAATTTGTCCAAAACGCATAAAAATTGCACTTAAACTGCAATAGAATGCAATTGTGCAGAGTGCAACGGAAAAAAATTACATATTCGATATCGGAGGAAGTACCTCAACCTAAATCCGTCAAGTTTTTTTGGTTTGGACCATGTTCCCCAAATCACCTTTTCAGGGGCGCACCCCCCCCCTCCTCATTGTGCCTGGTTAAAATTTTGAAACTGCACTTTTTCGAATAAGGCAGATAGTATCGACATTTTGGCAGCTCAATTTTTTAGTTCTCAAAAAAGATCGCTAGATGAATACTTTTTCGTGTTTGGATCGTAGACTAATACGTATGTATGTGGAAAAACCACGCACTTGTTTACCTATTTTTGGCTTTCGCATCGATTCTAAAAGATGATTTATCAAGCAGTGTAAGTAATTAATTGAATAAATAAGATATTATAGCCATTTGGGTATTTCGGCGCGGTAATAAAATTTCGTAAAAATTGCAAAATTTCCAATTTCTCGGTGGAAGCGAAAAAAGAGACGAAAAAGAATCGGGCCGAGAGAAAGAGATAGAAGATCAAGTCGTTATATGCACAGGGTTTAATTCTTTTCTGGGCCATTTTCGACATTTCAACGACGCAATTAAAAGTACAAGGCGGTTGCAGCTGCTGCGCCTTAAATTGTTTCATTAATTTTAAGCGGCGATACGATACGATACGATACTTTCTTTAGTGTCCATCCGCAAGTAAATACACACACACACACACACACTCACACGCATATACGTATACGAGCAACTCGGTGCAAAAATCATTAATTTTTATTCCGCACATAAAGATAAACCCTGACCGCGCTTACAAGAAGAATAAGAAAGTACACCCTATAGAAATTTGTATTACAATCGTAGGCCGCTCCGATAATACCCATCCTATTCAAAAGTCACGTAAAAGAAAAATAAATAGTTCGATTTGATGGCGCATCCGGTTTCGAAAATGAATGAATTTCGTCGATACGAGCTAATGGCGAGGTTGGTCGGGCGGGTGTCAGGGTGTGTGCCGAGCACTTATTCCTTTTTACGCTATTGGAAGATTTTTCTAAAGCGTGGATTGGCTCCTGCTCCTGGTACCAGATTCGGTTTCCTATGTTATTGTGCGAATGGGGTGGGAGGGGGAGGGGAAGGGGAGAATGAAAAAATGGCTCCGGGTATCTATCAAAGCAGCTCGAATGGAAAATTACCGCCGCAAGTACGGTACGTACGTACCGTACGTACCGTACGTACATTCCTGGAAGCTTCTTTTCGCCTCCCTTCTTGTGTGCCACGTTTGTAGCGTCGCGTCGCATCGTGTCGGGTCGAACCTATATACACACACTGCCGGTACCGATGTAGAAATAAATTTAATTAAATGCCATTAATTGGAAACGCCGACATCAAAGCATGACTTAGGTTATCGTTTATTTAGCCATATGTACCTACCTACCTACCTACCTATCTACCTATCTACCTACCTATATGCTCACCTCCGTTCTTCCGAACTCCCGAAGCACAAGTAGCAGCCAAACTTTGCACACGAGATTCCACCGTATATGTATAAAGTTGCCGCCACCTTGTCTCTTTTTCCCTCCTCTTTCGCCTTTCACCCCTTATCCGTGTTACGCGCAGTTTAAATTAATATTACTGGGGCGTAATGTACGCGTACGGTGCTCGGGGGTGTAAGTAAAACCGACCCATAATGCATGAAATACTTAAGACGATGACGACAACTACACACGAATAACGCGATGGAAAATTGTGTAGGAAAATTAAGATGATAAATTTTCAACATACGTACGAGTATAGCATGTTCTCTATCCTTCTATCCGCTCCTTGCGAAATTCTCGATCCTTTTCACCGGTCTCTGTTCATTTACCAAGTTTAGTCCAACTGCTATATCGCGTTTTGCTATAGATGCAAAAACTTATGTATTCTGGATGGAAGGTTTAAATATATGGTTTTTTGCAGCTTTGTTGGCGTAAGTAAGTGAGCTTATCTGAAGGTTCTAATGGGTAGAATTACCGAAACTGCTATTTGTTTGGTATACATGCTGATTTCAATCGATTACGTAGTATTTATCGAGGTCTAAATGATTGTCGTCGTACGCTTCGCAAGAAATGTTGTATGAGAATTTTACCATTTTTGTGCCCTATGAAAGATTTTTAAATTGAAGAAGCTTTTCTCAGGTTGCCTGAAAAAGATGATGGTCGTTGAAGCTATCGAAACGCTGTGAATTAGAAAGGAAAAAAAATCTTTGATGCTTTTTCAGCCTGATTTTCACTAATCCCCACCGGTAAGGGTAAGGAGCGTATAAAAAGGCTAAAAAGACATCACACGACATCACCGAATGACACATCTCAGACCTATACTAAATCTGTACATCAAATTTCAACTTTCTAGCTCAAATTGAAGAGGAGTTATGCGAGGAACAAACTGAAAAAATGGGCGAAACTAACCGAAAAACTATATTTTTGAGGCTGTAAGGGGGGTGCAATGGGTGTGAAAAGTCGAAACCCCCAAAAGACGCATCTATGGCATCTACTAAATCTACGTACCAGATTTCCATTTCCTAGCTCAACTTGGAGGGAAGATAGGGGAGTAACAGCCCTTTTTAATTGTAAAAAAGGAGGAAACCCCCCATATCTCTCCTCCTAATTGACTTACCAGGTTGATTTTTGGATTACACTATGAAACTTTGGATTGTCTATCGATTGATTCAAAAAAGAACAATTTTTGCGATTTTTACCCCTCAGCACCCCACCCCTTCAATTTGGGCATAACTTAATATTGAACCGAAGCCATCCCCACTCCAAAATATCAAATTCATCGCCAATCCGAGCCTGTTTCCCAAATTTGACCGATTTTAATCTGTGTAAAGCTGAGCAAATAATTTTTAGTTTTGGGTGAAAAACATGATTAATGAATATCTGATATGGCCAAAAATGGTGGTAACGGTCGTCTAGAACCTCCTCCCCCCCTCACCCACTGAAGGTCAACAGACGGTAATATCCTAATTTTCATTGACAATATGACAGAAAATCAAATCAGGCTGAAAACACAGCTTGTTGAGCGTAAGTATATTAACCTTTTTCTTAATTTTTTATTGGATATCAACTTCATGGGGAAATTTTGGTGGTTTAGCCGGCGGGGGGGGGGGGGGGGGGGGGGGGGGGGGGGGGGGGGGGGGGGGGGGGGGGGGGGGGTTAAACCCGCAGCGTGGAAAGGCAAAAATTAAGTAAAAAGGTGTATATTTCAGCGAGCTAATGTTGTGTTTCTTTTAGAGGGAGGGGGAGAAGTCGGACGCTTCATTTTTGTTGCTGTTGGATATAGGAAAAATCAGTGAGTATCATCAATGCACGAGCGAAGCGAAGGCAAAATTTTTTCCAAATGTGATTTTAAATGGAAAAAAGAAATGTTTTTCTCGGAAGTTTCAGCGCTAATTTTGTGGATTTTACAAGGAAAAAAAAAGATTTAAAAATTTCACACATTTCCATCAAGTTTATAAGATGTTCTGAACATTCCCTCAAAATTTAAACAGATTTCAAAATATTTCTAGTCACTTGTATCAAATTTAGCATACACAGAAAAACTTTCTGGCTAATTGAACATTTGGGCGGAACTAATGGCCCCCCTCGCCCCGCCTAAATCCACCTGTAGCATCAACTTGATGAAAAATCATTGTTTCGACTTTATTCTATGTAAAATTTGAAATTCTATACGTGGGGGCTGTAGAGGGAGTGGAAATAGAAATCAGAGGTCGAGCTAATGACGTGAACTGATTATCGCGTTGATTTTACGTCATTTCGTTGTTTGGGAGGATGATTTTATTGTATTCTTGAAATTTTAAGAAAATATAACTACCTGGGGTATTTGCACTCTTCAAATTCTTAGTAATTTAATTTTCTAATTGTTGTTGTAAATATTGGGGGAAGGGGTGCTCAGATGGGGTATTCTAAAAATGAGTAAATATTCAAACTTGGCGATCTCAGATTATTGAGAACAGATATTATCGATTCTTATTTTCCATTTTTTGCACTTTGATCATATTGAGAGGGTAGTGGGGTCGGATCAAAAAATAAGCCGATGATCGAACTTTGGCATCATCAAATTTGTTCCATTTTTTGAGTTTTGACCAAAATTGAAAACTGGAACGTGTTTCAATTTTAGGTTTTTTTTTTTTTTTTTTTTAAAACTTGTCTGTGTTGAAAATTTTAGGGGTCTCCAACTAGATTCTTCCTTTCCCCTGAATCGGTTAAGAATTCCAATCTTCACATAAAAAATCAAAAGATTGTTGTTTTTTTTTTGGTATTCGCGTGTCTCAGTGAACCACGTGACATCAAGGTTTTGCAATTTTTTCTGTTTTCAAGAGAGTGCAAAATCATGTATACAAATGGAAAAAATCGCATTTTTTAAATTTTTTGCAGACGAAAAAGTAAAAAAATACCTTCATACCATGAGAAATGATAGAATTTCTTATGTTTACTTTATCATCTCCAAAAAAAATATAATTTTGTGCCCCTTGAAAAGCAAAAGAAGATTGTCAAAACTTTTTTTTTGGTCATAAGTGGTTTACTCTGACTCATAAATGTTAAAAATTTTTTTAAAAAAGAATATTTTTTTGTCGATTTCTTGTATAGAACTTAAAATTTCAACCCAATGTGGATACGAGGAAGGGGAAGAGTCAATCTAGAGACCCCAGATTTTTACTACGTCTGTTTGACAATGTTTCGCAGCCTTTTTTTCAATATCCCTTCCAACTTTCGAAGTGAAGTTGAAACACCTTATTGTAGATCTCTCTGCCTCCTACGGGTATTGAGATCCAATTTAGAAAACTTATTATCGATCTAAACAAAAAGAAAAGGTTTTCACTATGGTATATTTTTCATATGCTCAAATAGTACCTTCGAATCTTGGTACTTATCAAGTTGAACTATGAACTTTCAAAATTTTGTTTATCCATCTCGAAACTCCTTTCAATTGCGCACAAAACCGCGCAAACAATTCTATTTTGAGTTGAACCTATCTTGGAATATGACCTCCCCAGTTCATCCATTCGACAAAAAATTCGGAAAGATTATTTCTCCTCGCCCTATGAAGGGTTAGAGCCGAAATAACGATGATTTGTTCGACATAGATTAATGATAGGATTTCGCGAAAACGTTTTGAGCAAAATCAAATTACCCAAGGTCAGATTTGGATCGTTTTTACTTGGAATGAGCTAAATATATTTGAGTTTTTAATCAGCATTGACCATTTCGTTGTAAAGTTAATTTTACTTTACCTACGTACATCTAATTCGTTCTTTTTTTCCCCGCAAATTCCACCTTGACCAACTCTCATATGCTAGAAAGAAAAAAGGGGTCTCATTACTGCGAAATTTTTCGAACACCCGATGAGTCAGCAGACAAGTCATGAATTACTTCAACACCGATAAATGGCTTTGGGTGTCTGCGCGCTGCGTATAAGTAGATACGTTGAAGTAATAAGATTTCCTTTTTCATTGTTTCTCTCTCGCTCTTTTCTTCTTTCATTCTGAATAGTTGTTAATTTTTTTTTTCTAGCGGTCGGGTTTGTTTTTAACGAGCTCTAATACATGCGCACATGTAATCGGCACACGCAGACTGATTTTTTAATCTAACATTAAAATTATACAACGACCAGAATCCGAATCGTGAAGTCTGCTCGACAGATGCTTGACCAAGGATTCCCAAAACCTTGCCCAACGCTGCACCAGGCCGATAATTAGATAAGTGGGTACTGCGTACAAACGCGACGGTACAATCCGACTGAGGCGATTTTTCCCTTTATCCGTCATCGTAACTGATCGTGATTTTTACATCATGCGAATGGTGTACGAAAACCCAGATAATTAAAAAAAAAAAAAAATATTAGTTATGAATAAAAATAAATAGTTACGAGTTTACGTGGCGTTGTCAGGTATGATGATGGTGGGTAATTTCTGTACGTGTGTAATATTTTTTTTTATACTCTTGGTAAGTTTACTTGTTGTGGTGTATCTAAAATATAACATCTATCGTATACCTATCAGATACCTTGTAATTGCTCTGTCTGCCCGAGTAAAAGAGGCTGGCATAGCATTTGACGTGTTCTATGAAATAATGACTCGGTTCCGAAATTAATTTACCACGATTCGCGGTAATCAATATGGATTAAAGAGGAAATATTACCTATCGGTAATTTCAAAAGTATAATTCGTGGTAATAAGCGATCGATTTCATCAACTAAGGTTTGAAGGTTTGGAGAATTTTCTCATCCGAACGTGGATTTCCTCGAAAATTGGTTCAATCTTCATTTTGTTTCAGATTACTAGAATATATATCGCGATATTGTGATTGGTGTACTTAGGTACTTTTTATTTCAAACTGATGACATCATCTTGAACGGAAGTGATCGCTTATGTAACGGTGGGTGGGGGATTGGGGAGGGTCTCCAAAAGCGATTTTTTCCACGTGAAAATTCATTTGTACACGCGACAAAGCAATAAAATTCAGTATTCAGAGCTTGAAAATAACGTCAATTTTCCGATCCGTATACTTTTTCATTTTCAGTAAATCGTAAATCTTTCCTATTCCTCCTAAGATGAAAAAGGTTTGGAAAAATAATTTTCTTCGTTGAATTTCTTGTAAGACTTTTCATTTTAATTGCTTCCAAAATTGAGTTTTCGGGTTTGCCAGAGAAGAGAGCAGGTGTAAAATTTACAAAATGGAAAATATACCGCTTATGAAAATTTTGTTCAAAGCAGGTCTAAAAATTATCTATGGTGAGATGACTCGATGACTCTTCAGTCAAATTTTCACATCCCTCCCAACGGGATGCCATAAGGGAAGTTTCAAAAGCTGATAAAACAATGAAAAACCTACAGGTTGATATTGCAATATCATTACACTGGATTTTAAAAGTGCCATTAAAGAATCATGAAACTATGTAGCTCTTCGACCGGAATTCAGCTCCAAAGAGGGAGAGGCGAGAGGTTCGAAGTTTGAAATTTCAGAATCTGCCTAATATCTAACCATGGATATCGATTTAAGGGTTCTCTGATGGAAATTTATTTGCTAACCGAACTAAACTACCTTTGGAAAATTTACCCATGAACAAAATCATAGACTATGAAATTTTCCAACTTCTTCCTGTGGTGAAATTTTTTCCTATAATAAATAGTTCTCAAGATATTCTCGAGGAAAATCATCATTTTTTTTCTTATATTCTTCAATTTTCCTCCAAATCTTGGAAAAAAATTTAACCACATAAAGCAGTTGGAAAATTTCATGGTCCACTATTTTGTTCATGTGCGAATTTTTCATAGAGTACTTAGTTCGTCCGGAAAATCAATATTTATAAGGGAAAATCGTGAGCGATAATTTCAATCCTATAAACGCTGGAAAATTAGAAAAAAAAAAAAAAACAAAACAACTTACGTGAACTGCTTAAATCTCATCGTCAGTCGAATTAGACTGGTTTCAATGGTGGTGAGAATGAAGAACAGATAAAGGTAAATTAGCTGTGTGATTTTCATAAGTTGTCCCCTCAACGACCTACTGAAATGTGCATCCCATGAATCGTGCGCTGAAATTGAAGGTCATAGTGGAATAAGGTTTAGTAAAATAATTTTCCGAAATAAATTTCCTATAAGCTGTTCCTATTAATTTTTTTTCAAAATCGCATTTTGGCGCTTTACATGGTGAAAGAGGGGTATAAAATTTGCAAAGTGGTAAATTTTCACCATAAAGTGGAAAATATACCGCTTGCGAAAATTTTGTTCAAAGAAGGTCTACCCTGATGAGATGAATCGATGACTCCTCCTCGGCCAAATTTTGGACTACTTGCTCCCTTCCTTTCTCCCAATATTGAAATTTGCGTAGGTAAAATATTCAATGTTTAGTATCGCTGAATGGCGTGGTAAAATATGATTTAATTTTTTTCGAAAATTTCACCGCACCTACCACCTTGTAATACTCAGAATTTGTAAAAATTTGAATAATTTTCGTTCGCCTCATTCGGAGGTACCGAACAACGAATTTTGCCTTTGTTGATTTTAATTTAGCGTTGAATGGATGGAATGTGAAAATTCGGCTGAAGAGTCATCGAGCCATCTCACCATAGATAATTTTTAGATTTGCTTTGAACAAAATTTTCACCAGTGGCAGATTTTCCACTTTGTAAATTCTAAACCTCTCCCTCCACTTGAAAGGAGTCTTATTAAAAATTCAACGTAGAAAATTATTTGTCCGAGCCTTTTTCCTTTCTGATCTTTTAATTTCGTTTAGAGAACCCTTACATCGATACCCATGTCTCAATATTGTGCACATTGTGACATTTCAAATTTTGACCTTCCCCTCCCTCCCCACCCAGGGACTGAATTACGATCCAGGAGTCACTACATACTTTCATGATTCCTTAACGGCACTTTTAGGATCTAGTACGATGGCATAGCGATACCCACGTGTAGGTTTTATGATATTTCATCTTTTGAACCTCGCCTTATGGCGCTCCGTTCGTGGCCCAACAGTCAAATACTTCGCTAAGGCCGGGACAGCACATTCGAAGCCGGAAATAGCGACACCCATGTTCAAATTTTGTGAAATCTTTAATTTTGAACTCTCCCTTGAGAAGTCCATTGCGGGTCCAAGGTTCAAACTGCTATAAAAATTGTGTTGAGCTGCCACAAAACCCGTAGAGTGAAGCTTGTTCGATTTTTAGCTGACTAGAATTCAGGTGTGCATCGCACTAGCGTTACTTATTTAGTGAATGAGAAATTGTCGAATATTACCTTTTTTTTTGCGGTTTTCTTCGTGCCTCCCCTCTTTGCTCCCCTTATGATCACACATGGAAAAAATTAGAAACGAAAATTTTCATCTTTGAATGCTCTACAACGTCTGTTTGAACCGAGATTGGAACTTTTTCAGCAGAGCTCCCTCCCCCCTCCCCCCAACTTTGAGAAAATGGGTTGGTATTGTATTTATATCATGGGAAATACATAGGTTGTACCATGTATGGGTTTTAGCTGTTGAATTATGTGCTGTTTACAGCAGTTCTATAGGGTCACTCGGTATTCGTGCTTGAAAAATTGAAAAACAAATTAGAAATTTGAGAAAATTTTCTGCTCAAGATTTGCTGATCATCATTTTGCTTGACTAAGGCATACAGAAGGTTTTCATGTTGCTCTAGCCGAATTTAATCAGCAGTCTGCCATCTAAGAATTGAACTCGAATTCTATGATCTGGGTTTAATTAGCCACGATGCTAGTTTAAACCAGCTATGAAAGCAAGATTAAAATTACCAGAATTAAACCAGAATTAAATCGCAATCCAGTATTGCACAACAAGTTTTTCGTGTTGATCTGGGATTCAAACCCAGATCTAGGTTTAATTCGAGCGGTTCTTCTGATAATTAGCTGGAGGGGTTACTTATGGTACAACTACTCTTGAATGGAATTGAGCCGATTTTTGAAAATTATTTGTGTCTGTGAAAAACTTTCAAAAATGACTTATTTCCGCATGCCATAATTTCCCCTCCCTCCGAACCATCTAAGAAAAAAATTCATAGAAGTGAAGATGTTCATCTTTTCGATGCTCTACAAACTTTGGTTTCGAAGTTATTGCTAAAAAATGAAAATTTGCATTACCCCACCACCCTCCTTCCCCCACCCCCTGGAGCAAATAAAATATTTGTGAATTTTAGGGCAGTTCGAGAAAATATCGAAATACATACTGTGCAGCACCACTAATTTCGGTTTTCTGTAAATTTTGATCGGATGTGGGCGTTTTTTGAGCGAAAAATGAAAAACGACTGCATTAAACGTCGAAGGCGACGAAAATTCGTGTCAAAATTCGCTCCCACTTCACCCTCGCCGGCTGCATATTACAGCTTCTTCTCTTCTTCTCGAGACGTATCCGAAGCACGTAAGCGTTCGTATCAACAACACAAATTTCGTTGGTAAATTATGGGTTATATAGAGATGAAAAGTAGAGTGTATTTATAGCAGCATTGTTCCTGTAGAACGAACGACGTGAAATTACACACCATCCATCCGATATTCCCGGATGGTTAACGACAGAACGGGTATAAATTTGCGTAAATTTTACTAATTAATATGTTCATTAGTGATATTCGAAACTCTAAAAAGGGCACAGAAACAAAAAGCAACCAGATAACGTGCTGGTGGTGGTGATTTTTCGTAAAATTTATATACTTATGTGGCGATGAGATTGTGTAGGCTAACATGTTGTGTATCACTTATTTGTTAGCCTCGTCGTTGCTTATGCGTATGTATGTGTGTGTGTGTGTGTGTGTGTGTAATATGCGAAAAGCCATTATCAGTAGTTCGGTAGGTACGCTTGTGTGTGTGTGTAGTATTACTCGTATTATCGTCACGTCGTCATTCGTTGGTAACCGCATGCGCTCACATATACCGAAATTAAATATCTCACATACCAGGTTGGTCTACGTAGTGTATAAATAGTTCGCAAAAAAAAAAAAATATATATATATATATAATAAAAGTAATAGTAATAATAATAACGACAACAACAGCGAAAAAAGGTACCAGCATTTCCAAGAATAGGAGATGGCGCATTTCGAAACGGCGAAAAGATTTCACAAGGCGCCGTACAGTCATGGATATTTAAAAATGAAACTGCGTAAACAATTGATATTGGGCGCAGCGCGAGGTACATTGGTAAGGACGTGAGCGCGAGCGGAGACGGAGGGGGTAGAATAAATGCGTCGACTAATGGCCAAAAAGCCGGGGATGATACTCGTTTACGCATGTAGGTAGTTAACAAAGCACCTGCATTTGCTACGCGCCAGGGTTGTTTAGTAAAAGTACCTACCTGCCTGCCCTACCTTTACCTTCTATATGGCTCTTCATGTTCATACATTTATACCTACGAACGAGTACAGAGTACACGGCGTATATGTAGGTAAGGTAAGGTAAGGTACTCTCTATACGTTTTATACATACATATAAACGAGAGTGTATGCGTAGCTAAGAGCTATAGGTAAATCAAATATAATAATGAATCTGTTAATGCATTCTATCTTTCTAGTTATCTCCCCCAATGTGCGCAGGTATAATACATAACGCAGTATAGTATAGGCTCTTTATACTATATACACATACATACATACATACACACTGAGTGTACATGTAGACTGTACCTACCTACCTAGCACCTACCTACTACCTACATGTATTGTATAGTGTATAGGATATGTATGTACACACCCTCTTCGATCTCGTATTTTGCTGTTTAGTGCTTCGTATACGTACACGTACCTATCTACTTACCTACCCATATATATACCTACCAACTTATATGTACATATGTACTTACTACTTACGTATATGGCGAATGTATGGTATACGTTTTAATATAGTTTACCTACGTACTTGATGTACAGTACTTATAATGTACTTGTAGGTACACATACACATACATACGTAGCAAGGCAAACGTAATGTGTACTGTATGCTTACCTAATACCTTACCTACGTATGTACTCGTATATAGTTATACGTTTGTACGTTTTTTTTTCTGCTCGACGTTCATTCGTCGTTGCACCATACTTATATACCTATTTTCGTACGAAGTACATATAAAATATAGCATTAAGATAGAAAGGTAAGGTACCTATGTATGTATACTTGTACAAAGTATACTTATCACGCTGGCAACTTTGACGAGTCATTTATACCATCGCATCGCATCGCATCGGTTTATAACAGCGGCCAACACAATATAACCTATTTGCTGGCGAGATTTTCAACGTCGATAAAACCCACTACGCCATCGCCATCCTGTGCCCTGCCTGCTACGTCGTAGTAAATACGTGGGTATGTCTAATGTATCAAGGGTTGAAGCTAAACCTTGGTTGTGGCTTCGTTCGGGGATATAAGTACATAGTACGACGTATTTTTCTCATATTTTTTGCTGACAACTTTGTTGCTCGCGAAGTACGCAGCGTAAATATAGAATATATCTATACAAATTATACGTATAAGTGGAAATTGCGGGTATACGAAACTAACACACCCGAAAGGTTCAAATGTATCGTACATTTCGAAGGAAAAAAAAAAACTGACCAAATTTTAGATCGTTGGTTTTGTACAATTTGTAAGAAAGGGTATAGCCGGGTGAGGGGTGATTTTGGCCCCAGCCTAGATTTTCGATCTGATGCCAGCCGATAATGTACCTCGATGTGAGAAAATTTGGGAAGAAATTTTCACCCTCCCCCCCCCTCCACCTCCACTCCCTTTTGAAGTTATGGTCGTGGTGTTTTATTGCATTATTTTAAATGATTTTTAATTTCAACACAAGCGAATGAAATTTTCTGTTCTTTGGCATAAAAAGTTACATCTCATACAGGTGCATGTACGATAATTTTTTTGATCAATTTTTGGTACACTACTTTTTGTGGTTTTGGCCATTTGAAATTTAATCCCCGATAGCGAAGTTCGATCAAATTTATAAAAACATCCTAAAAACGTGGTTTTTCAACGTATGGTTTACCATCCAAAAACGAAAAAGTGCTCTGGAAATCGAATTCAGCGTTCTTTTTTGAGAGCTGAAAAAATGAACTGTCAAAATTTGCGATTCTATCAGTCTTATTCGAAGTGGTGCAGTTTCAGATGTCGAATATGTAATTTTTTTCCGCCGTAGCACCCTGTACAACTGCATTCTATTTCACCTGAAGTGCAATTTTTATGCATTTTGGACAATTTTCGACAGTTGAACAGCTCTCTTATCCGAAATGTAATTGAGAACCACAAAAAATACTCGTTAATTTTGTTGAATGAAACTATTTGAAACCGATTCCCGCGAAATGGCTGAAAAATGACTGCACAATCAGGTTGGTCACCCCCCCCTCCCCACCAACACCACCAAAATTAAGTCATAGAATAATTGCTCGAAAATACCGATGTGATGTATCAAATTAGGTCAAAATTTCGCGCTGAACCCGAAAATCATCACCATTTTTGATTTCGACCTCCCTCGATGAAGTTCTGCCCACAAACTTGAATTTGAGGGGGAAACTGAAGAAGTGATACCATTTAGATGGAATTTAATTAGAATTTACTCAAATCAGACATTTGTGGCTGATTAGTTTCAACTCTCAGCTTACCTTGCCTCCCCCCCCCAATTTCCAACCCTCATTCCACCCCCGTGAAATTATAATAAAAAAATTCATTTAAAAACAGATATGCGGCAAATCGAAATGGTTTAAAATTTCGCGCTGATTTCAAAAATGGTAATGGGCTACCTAATTTCAATTTCCTAGTACAATGTGGTGGGGAGATAGGGGAGGAACAACCCTTTCTCAAGGTAAAAAAAAAGGAAAAATCACCATATCTCCCCTCCTAATTGACTTTGGAGGCTGATTTTTGAATATGTTATACAACTTTTGATTCTCTATCAATTGGTTTGAAAAGGGTTAATTTTTTCATTTTTGAGCCCTCAGCATCCCTTCCTCCAAATTGAGACATGACTGAATTTAGATCCCACTCACATATATCTAATCCACCGCCAAACTGAGCTGATTAGCTGAATTGGAGCGATTTTGGTCGATATCGAGCGGAGCAAATGAATTTAATGTCGGGAGGGGGGGGGAGAATGATATAAAAATAAGAATAAATATCTGACATGGCTAAAAATCGTCTTAATGGTCTTGCAGGATCCCAAAACGGATTTTTTTGATATTCCCTCCCCCCTTATCCGCCATTGGTCGATAGACTGTAATAGCCTGGTTTTAATTGACAATGTGACATGAAAAATTAGGCTAAAAAATTGGAAAATAACGGAGAAAATTGATCATGCATCACGAAACTGTTGAAAATTATACGTAAATTGGACCAAAATATGAAACCTATCTTTAAAAATCTTCGAGAAATCGATAAAAAAATTCACCAAGAAATTTGTTAAAAATACTGAAAACTGATCAAAAATCATGAAAAAATGTTGAAAATTATTCAAAAAGTGGCATAAAATATAAGAAACATCGTCAAGAGTTGTCGAAAAATAAGTAAAAAATCGATCAAAATAGGTAAAACGTGAAGAAAATTCAAAAAACACGAAAGTACATTTGTTAAATAAGCGATAATAGATCAAAAACCGTTAAAAATCGTTGAAAGTTTAGCATAAATTTAACAAAAATAGGTAAAAAGTGAAGAAAATTGACGGAGAATCACGAAAAAATGCAGAAAAATGATGAAAAATCACGT